>CM008283.1:0-200000 GCA_002319775.1 Fagopyrum tataricum | reverse complement strand
TGATATGTTTTAATATACAATATATTGTTTTTCTAATCGCTTATTATTTAGATAAAGATATCGTGTGAATGCCTGTAAATAAGTTGTAAAATATTTATATTGATTTCTAAAAAAAGAATTTTTTTTTTTCCATTTCAATATCTACTTTTGGGCCAAATATTGTTCAACCAAATGAATAAAATAAAAACTAAAAACAATTTTATCTAATAAATCCATCATAAATACAACCATAATTATTGAATAGCATTATAGCACCAATTATAAATTAAAAATGTTGCATTTAAAAACCCCATAAGATATTATACATTCAAACCGATTCTAAGACTGTATTCTGAATGTTTCCTTTCATAGTTCATACAATTCTCTATCTCCCTCTCTCCATGTTTCCATTTTCCATCCCTCGCACCGTCAAAATTTCCTGATTTTATTCACCAACCCGGCAATCTCTCTCTGTCTGGGGAGAAGGTTGCTTCAAGCTCTCGTGTTCGTGCTTCCCAAATTCCGCATTTTGATGGTTGGACCGCTTTAAAAAAGGTTACATTTTTCTCGAACGTATTTGGTTGCTTTCAAGTCTTTCTGTCCCCCTTTCTTCCATTGTAGGGCTGTGTGTGACATGAGGAGCAACTTTCCCCTGTAGAAAAAAAAAGAGTTGAATAGATTGAGGTTGAGCGAAAACGATGCTTCTTTGACTTACTGCTGGCGGGCCATCACAGGATCGCGATAATCTTCAAGATATATTGTTATTTCGGCAAGTAATGAAATAGTTTCTCAAGTTCTTATGGATCTGGAAACCGACTCCTTCCATTACCAAGCCAAGGTAATCTGGGTACTCATTAAGTTTTAATTTTATTCAATTTGTTTGTAATGGTCTCTGTTTGAAATTTATGTTCTTTATCCGATTTTAGAAAGAGTCTTGGAAGCAAGTTTTGATCTTGGCTTACCAGAGTTTGGGGGTTGTCTATGGAGATTTGAGCACTTCTCCACTCTATGTCTATAGAAGCGCATTTGCTGACGACATACAACATTCCGAAACGAACGAAGAGATTTATGGGGTCTTAAGCTTTGTATTTTGGACGCTTACTCTAGTTCCTTTGCTTAAGTATGGGTTCATAGTGCTTAGAGCTGATGATAATGGTGAAGGAGGCACATTTGCTCTGTACTCCCTTCTATGTAGACACGCCCGAGTCAACTCACTGCCCGATTCCCAGTTGGCTGATGAGGAGCTATCCGAGTACAAGAAGGATGTGGCTGTGATCAATCCAACCCCAATGAGATTCGGTTCGAGATTGAAGTCAACCTTGGAAAAACATAGGGTGCTGCAAAGGCTTTTACTGGTTTTGTCCTTGATTGGGACTTGTATGGTCATTGGAGACGGCATCCTGTCACCTGCTATTTCTGGTAAGTCAAATCCCTTTTACACAGTGGCATTTGATTGAAATTTGGTTATTGGGTTGGTGTAATGAATCAAATTATGATGGTATCTGGAATCAGGGATGGAACTTAGAATTCGGAAATTTTCAACTCTATGGGTGATTGGTTTGTTCTTGTTTAGAATGTAACAAAGGACAATCAAACCATAAGAATCGGGTTGAAGTTTTATAGTCCGATGACAAATTCTCTATACCTCCCAACCAAATGCCACCATATGGTTCATGATTTTTGCTTCAGAGTTAGGAACTTTGTGTACTATGGCGGCCTTGGAAACTTTTGGTCCTCTGTAACACCAGTTTTATGTGTGCAGTGTTTTCAGCAGTGTCTGGTCTGGAGCTTTCATTTTCAAAGGAGCATCACCACTGTAAGAACTTCTCTTTAATCATGTTTCATCAAAAGGGCGTGCCTTTTGTTTTGCAATAAGTTTATACATCATCATCATCAGCTAGATATTTTGATCATAAATTACATCAAGCTTGGAGCTATTCATATGCCTAAGAATAAATTATATCTGCAATTACAATTTTGTGCATACTTTTGGCGGGCTCCCATGGATTTTAATGACAGAACTGACATCGGATTTTTCTAGTTTCCTGAATTTGTCTCGTAGTTCAAATTGATGTCTTTGTCATCTAGCTCTTTATAATACACGACATGTGTTGCTTGGTTCTTCGTGTTGATTGTGGAATTTGTCTTTATAATCATCCCCCGTTATTATAACTACCCCCACCTGAATCTGTCCAATCTGCATAAAGACGGAGCTTTTTTGATGGCATATTTCCAGTTGCCTTGGCTTCTTGGTATACAATCTAGTTCTGATGGGGTAAAACTTGATGAAGCGGATTTGCTTTGGACAACTACTTAAAGGAAATAAACAGGATATGAACCAGCGCATCATCACCAATAACAAGTGTAAGGTCCGGATTCTAAAAATCACATTCCTTTTTGGATGGCATCAAGGAAAAAACCTTTACAGTGCATTAAAGATATGATTGCTTATAGGCAAAATAGATCAATGTGCTACATCTACATAATTCGTTTCCAGATTGTATTTACGGATCAATGTGGAGTTCTGAGAACACTATATGAAGATACAGTATGTATTTTTTTATCGGGGATAAGATTTTTTCCTTCTTCCTGTTAAAAAGTTTATGCCCTACACCGGATATGCATTCCTTAAGAATACAGAATACTATGGTGCTTATTTTGAAGACGGTACCTTAAGTGTATTGATGGCTTGCTTTGTTGCTTAGGCAGACGAGTTTTGTGGATTTGCATTTTAAATTCATACGGAGCTTGTTGAATACCTGAGGTAGAGCTGTAAGTGTTTTGTTTGAATCATTCGATTGAAAACAGTTCAGCTAATAACTCTACACTTAGCACATTATGGAAAAAAGTAGAAAGTGCAAGATAACTTTCCCAATACACCAAACAAGATAACATTGGGGAAACTAGCTCGAACTTAGCTGCTACCTACCAATAATTGACTGTATGCTACAACAAATGCTCGGATGTTCATTAAAGCTGTTGTTTCTGTTTGCCACTAATATTTGGTGGCTTTTCTTGTGGCTACTAGTTGCTGTTGATATCTCATTCTATGTCGAAATTATCTTCCTTTTGATCTGAGGACAAGTATTTATTTTATGTATTTTCATATTGTCTCATCAATCTCCATGTGTTTGAGAATATGAATAAATTTCTCTCTAGCTTGGCCGATAATAAGATTATTTGATTGTAAGTTCGTGTTGTAAAAAGGAGAGATGTGTGTCAGATTGTTAACTGTAATGCAATTCTGTGAAGGCGTATTATCCATCTGCATCCATTCACAATCATTTTCTTTCGTTCTAAGTTCTTGGAAAACAGTTTGTTGACAGATATACAACCATAATATTTCTTTTCGACTTACATTATTGTTATGGTTTCAGATATAGAAGTTCCAGCTGCATGTGCCATACTTATAGGTCTGTTTGCGCTCCAGCATTTCGGAACTCACCGGGTTGGGTTTTTGTTTGCCCCAATTGTCATAATCTGGCTTTTGTCGATTAGCTCCATCGGACTGTATAATATCATCCACTGGAACCCGCATGTGTACCAAGCACTCTCTCCATACTTCATGTACAAATTTATCAAGAAAACAC
Source organism: Fagopyrum tataricum (assembly GCA_002319775.1). Classification (NCBI taxonomy): domain Eukaryota; kingdom Viridiplantae; phylum Streptophyta; class Magnoliopsida; order Caryophyllales; family Polygonaceae; genus Fagopyrum; species Fagopyrum tataricum. Next base: position 196,431 of record CM008283.1, on the reverse strand, counting down.
AAACTGATGGTTGGATATCAATGGGAGGAATTTTGTTGTGTATTACAGGTCAGTTCATTAGTCTAAGTTCAAGAAACCCATGTTGTTTTCTTATTCCAATTTTTTTTATGTTTTCTATAACTTCCTGCTCTTCTGATTCTGTCTTACAGGTTCTGAAGCTATGTTTGCTGATCTCGGGCACTTCTCACAGCGATCGATCAAGGTCTTTAGTTGTTTTCTTTGCCATATCCGTTGCTTTGCTTCATACATTAACCGTTTCAGTCTACAGAATTTTGACATGACAAAATTATAGCTGTATAATCCTTTGTTATATCCCATTTGTCATATATGAGAGTAAATTTTCTCTAATCACAACTATGATCTTGGAAAATGGTCCTTTCTGAATACTTATTAACACGATAGTTGGTCATCGTTCTTTCCAAAAGTTTTTTTTCATTCTTTCCAAGAGTTGTATTCGTTAGGGTAGCTGGAGCTGAAAGCATGTCCTCTGAGCATATTTGAATAATTACTGACATTTCCCTGTAAGTTATAAGTTGAAGCACCAATTAAATATGATAAACCCATTAATCTGTTTTCCGTTTTATTTCAGATTGCTTTTTCCTTCTTCGTTTACCCCTCACTGATTCTTGCGTACATGGGACAAGCAGCCTACCTGTCTCAGCACCATGCATTAGCCCTGGACTATCGAATGAGTTTCTATCTCTCTGTTCCAGGTATTTCTTTCAGGTGCAAATTGTAATTCCCTTACTGAGTTCTGTTGTTTTTCTTGTCCCTGAAATTTTTTGCATATGACAGAGAAGTTAAGGTGGCCGGTATTAGGAATTGCTGTTCTTGCTGCTGTAGTTGGAGGCCAAGCTATAATTACTGGCACATTCTCTATCATCAAGCAGTGTCACGCTCTCAATTGTTTCCCGAGAGTGAAGATTGTGCACACGTCCTCCAAAATACACGGTCAGATTTACATCCCGGAGATCAACTGGATTTTGATGTTGTTATGCTTGGCTGTGACCGTCGGTTTCAGAGATACCAAACGAATGGGCAACGCATCAGGTAAAAATAAGTTAATATGCAATATTTTTATATGACTTGAGTCATGATTAGGCTGTACAATTTTATTTTTTTTGCCTCAACAGGGTTGGCGGTGATTACTGTCATGCTAGTTACTACCTGCCTAATGTCACTCGTGATTGTCATATGCTGGCACCAGAGCGTCTTTCTAGCCATTGCCTTTGTCGTATTTTTTGGTACCATAGAAGCTCTCTACTTCTCAGCCTCTCTAGTCAAGTTCTTTGAAGGAGCATGGCTCCCCATTGCCCTTGCCTTAGTCTTCATGATAGTGATGTGTGTTTGGCACTACGGGAACGTCAAGAAATACGAGTACAGCGTGGAGAACAAGGTTTCTATCGACTGGCTACTCAGCATGGGCGCGAACCTAGGCATTGTTCGTGTACGAGGCATTGGGTTGATCCATACTGAGCTCGTCTCAGGCATCCCTACAATCTTCTCTCATTTCGTGACCAACCTGCCAGCATTTCACCAGGTACTTGTCTTCCTCTGTGTCAAATGGGTCCCGGTCCCACATGTCAAGCCGGAAGAGAGGTTTCTCGTGGGCCGTGTGGGCCCAAAGGACTACCGTCTTTACCGGTGCATTGTGAGGTACGGTTATCATGACTTCCACAAAGACGACATCCAGTTTGAGAACGATCTCGTGTGTAGCATAGCAGAGTTCATTAGAGGTGAAAGCCAAGGCTTGAAAAAAAGCCCGGAAATGGAAGATGAGAAGATGATTGTTGTAGGAGCGCCTTCCCTCTCTGCAAAAGGCGTTCAAGTTTACGAGGAACCCAATGATGGTTCACCCGGGTCCTCGAAGATACAACCGAGGAAGAGGGTGAGGTTTCTCATCCCAGAGTCTCCGAAGATAGCAGATGACACCCGAAAAGAGCTACAAGATCTCATGGAAGCCCGAGAGTCGGGGGTCGCATACATATTAGGGGATACTCACGTGAGAGCGAAGCAAGGGTCGGGTCTTTTGAAGAAGGTGGTGATCGATGTAGGGTACGATTTCTTGAGGAGGAATTGTCGGGCGTTTATTTACCCTCTTACCGTTCCCCATGCATCGACGTTGGAGGTAGGGATGATCTACCATGTCTAAAGTCTAGTATACATGGCACACCATTGTAAATTATGTAAGTTGAGTTTGATATACATACATATATATATATATTGGTCATAGTTGTAGACACACAAGTGCAGGAAATGAGTGTAGTTATACCGTTTCGACTAAACCTGTAAGAGCATGTAAGTTGCGTGTAGTGTAGCTAAAAGAAGCACCGTTTGATGACATCTTGCTATGTTTTCCAGATGTTGAATTGACAGGCTCGTATGGGTGTTCACTTTTCAGATTGAGTTTATTTGGATCTGGACCAGTTGTTCAAGCCCGATTTAGGTCCAGTTTGAATTTTGAACCGGATCCTTAAAATCTAAAAGGCCTCATTAAAGTAAGTGGAGTTTGTTCCAATCGTCAAGATAAAATTGGTTTTCCAGGTCCAATCCCACGTAAGTACGGGTAAAATGTTGTTTGGTCTTATTAGATTGTTTAGAGGCTCGCTTTTTCCCAACACATTATTTCAAACTTTGGGACTAGGGCTGCACATCTCAGGAGGACCAAATTTTTTCCATATAAAAAACATTTTTTTTCTGATTTTTATTTTTAAAAAAATCAATACGGTCCGGACCGTAACGGTCCGGTCCATGGACCGTTTCATACAAAAATGAAACGGTCCGGTCCGGTCCTCGGGTTTACGGTCCGGTCCGGTCCGGACTGTTTGAACACCCCTATTTGAGACCATATAAGATGATGAAATCATTAGCTCCAGAATTGGGAGTTGTGACAGTATCTCAACTTTAAGTAAAAACAATGACTCCAAGACACACTTTAGAGCAAAAGTTTTGGGTGTTGAACTACTTGAAGAGTTAAAGCCTGCCAAAGGCTTTAACGTTACAAATGCTAACTACAATAGACTTATGAATCAAGTTCACATTTTATTGAAAGTCAATATTGTATTTGACCGACTAGACTCTACATTCTTATTGTTGGTGTTTGCATTTCTAAGAGTATCTCCATTCCTCATACTCCACTTAGGTTTTTTAACATATCTTTTTCACGTTTTGTTAGGTTTAAAGAGAAATTGTCTGATTTAGTTCTTAATGGATAACCTTCTCTCTACCTTTTGCTTTGATTCTTACCCCAAGTCCAAGATTAATCATACTTTGATCTTTCTAAAAAGTTAAAAAAATTCATAGTATATGAGATGAAGATGCAATAAAGAACTATCTATAGGTTCTTGTTCACAAATACATTATAGATTGGTTAACTTCCTGAAAGTTACCTTCCCTAATTCATTTCGTGTTCCTCTTTTTTGTACAAAAGCAAGCAACAAGAAAGACAACACATAAGCAAAATAAAGTTAGTCGTAGATCATCTTAGAAGAGCGCTTGGTAGGTACAAATGACAATTCCGCCTACATTCTATGTATACCCAAACCATCCGAACAACAAAAGTTGGTGGAAACCCAAAAGGTTGAGTGATGAACAGAGGACTGGTAAAGGACCTTCACGCATCACCCAACCTTATGGGTTTCCACCAACTTTTGTATAACAAAGAAAGATTTCAAACTCGGACGACCAATTAATGGGTAAAGGACCTTCACTTATCACCCAACCTTTTGAGTGATGAACAAATGATGGGTAAACAACACATTTTGAAAAATGTGTTGTTTACATTATAATGACGTATTATATCTAATTTTTATAATCTTATTTATTGATATTATTTGTTTTAAAATTAGAATCATGTTTTGGGCAAGGACTTAAAACTCCATTATAATTTAATATTAGTTTAACCCGTTGAGCGTCGTGTCGTGCATGACTAATTTGAAAAACTTATCAATGAGGTATTAAAAATGAAATAAGAATATTTTATCATGAATAAATCTCAACAAACTTGTTGATGAGGATTGAAATGTGAGCCTCATATCTCACAAATAATTACAAGACCAGATCATAGTAAATGAGCGGATAGGTCGAAGGCATCCAACTTTGCCGTAAGAACACTGACTTCGAAGAAAGAATGTGTTAAGATCGAATACATGGGAGGACGATGTTTTGATTTGACAGGTTAATAATGAAACAACAAGCAAATAAACTATTTTATTTACAAAAACATAAATAAAAATAATGGCGAACAAAGTGTCACACTGTCACTTGATCGATGTCACTATCAATCGATCTTATATACACAAGACTCAACCAACTAATTAAAATACAAAACATAAGAAAAAGGAAAGAAGAACATAAAGGTGGTCGATCGGCCTTTGTATAAAAAAAAATCTTAAAAAGTAGCAAGACTTCCGATTATCACACATCGAACAAAGTCTTTTGGGCACAAGTGACTCAACCATCACATTTCGTCATCAACCTCATAAGGATGCATGTATAAGTGTATAACAAAGGAAGATTTCAAACTTGGCTCTCGCATTTTACAAGGAACAAATCAACTTCCATAATTATCATAGATAAACATTCAAACAATTCATATAATCATATTAACATCATAAATCAACGCAGTCGGCCTCTATAAACCCTATAACATAATGAATTTAGTCAAACATACCTTGAATAAACTAAAAAATTTTATTAATTGAAGACGGTGGTGTCTGTTGTTGATCGGCCATCGGGAATCTCAAATTAAAAAACCGAATAATGAATAAAAGATGATAAACCCTAAGACTGAATATAATACCTTATATATACGGTGAATGTCTAACCTACCTGATCACCAGTTCTTCCTAATAAGATACGATTTGTCCTTCATAATGGATAACTACTCGAATTCCTTCACCTTCGGTCCTATTGTAAAAACATATTTTTCATGTTGAGTTCACTGTGAAAACTGAAAAAGATGTTTTCACATTGACTTTCAATACAGGTGAGATGAACCTTTTTGATAATATGAATGTTTTTATTACACGTCTGTCTATTTTACCTTTACCTATTCACTAAATCTAATACCTAATAATGTATTCTTATTATAATGGTTACAACTTTAATTCATAAAAAAATTAAAAAAAAAAAATCCATTTTGGAGAATATTTCTCTTATTTAAAAAAAAAAATTGTGCAAAATTCCTCTCACTTAACTCTCTTTCATCGTTCTCTTCTTCAAGCTTAATATGTTTCTTGCCTGTATTCAGATCCACTTCCCTCTTCTCTCATTCCCCTGAATTTTGTTTCTCCAGATCTTGATTGCCATAAATTTCCTTACAATTCCGTTTCCGGTGCTTCCATTCCAGTAGGATCTAAATCCAAGGCTTATCTAGGGCCTTCAACCGTGCATAGACCCGCAATCATGAATCCCTTCTCATCGGAAACACGTTTGAGGTCAGTTTATCATTTTTTGTTATTTCTTTCTTGCTTGCTAGATCGGTTCTTAGTTTCTTGTCGCATTTACTTTGATGACTTGCTAGGTTAGTGATTGAATTTTTTTAATTAGCCGTAAATTGAATGCTTTTTGTAGTTGACGTAGAATTCGATTCGTTTTTGCTGGTTTTAGTTTCTCGAGAAGCATTGAGATGCATTATACTTGATCATCAGTTAATTTAGAAGCTCAATTCAACACGTGCTGGTTAATGTAGTGCTTATTCTCGCTTAATAATAGACGCGTGAAGTTCAAGGAGGTATTGTTGTTTCATTGAATTCTTAGATCACGTTGCAAATAAAGGATCATCAATAGTTTGAGAGTTGTAATGGTTTGCATAAAGTTACATGATTTTCAGGTGACAAGCAAGCTTGTATGTAAATTATGATCTCTAGCTTCTAGGAGTTCCTACTGATGTAGTTTGTTTTGTATAAAATGGCGAGTTTGATGGGAGGGAAATTGAAATGCCTGACTTAGTACGAGATGTTGCTTTGAGGTAAGTGCGAAATTAAGTGAATTGCAGTCAGGTTAGCTGGAAATGAAGAATTAATGTTAAGCGTTAGATTTCAAATTGGACACTTTGTACACATATGTAGTAGAGGCCAATGAGCATTGCACATACTTTAAATCTGGTCTCGGAGTATGAATAGCAACTTTAGAACTTGAAGGACGTACTCAATGGTTCAGGTGTAAGACAAATTTAGGTACATGACCATGGATATACCGATCTTCATGAATTGGAGGAAACAGTGGAAGACAAAATATTGTTTCTGGATGTCTTGGTATTCTAAAATTTGAATGCTTTGGGTTACATATTAAGCCCCAACTTTTACAGATCAATGTTTATACTGTATTTTGTCAGCAGGTTAACTGTTTCTTGATCTTCCATTAAACCATTGCCATCCATGTATATATAAATTTAGCTATTGAACTCGAGTTTCATGAATTCAAGATAAACAGGATATCACTGTTGATGAACTGGAAAATAGGTGTACCTTAAGAAAGTTCAGGAAAATTAAGAAGTTTATCATCTCAAGTTTGATTGAATAAGAGTAAATAAGTTTACTACCTTTTTCACTCCTTTCTCTTTATTACATTTCACAAATTTGAACGAAGCTTCTTATTGGTTTTGATGCGAAATGATAAACTTGCTAAATGAAGATGTGGTTGATCCTTTGCAGTCACGATGATATGTCTTTTGGTATGGCATGTTACTTTAATGCAGGGACATGATTCGGGCTATTCGTGCTTCTAAAACTGCTGCAGAAGAACGTGGTGTCGTCAGAAAAGAATGTGCAGCTATTCGTGCATCAATTAGTGAAAATGATCCTGGTTATAGACATCGCAACATGGCAAAGCTCATGTTTATTCACATGCTTGGTTACCCAACACATTTTGGTCAGATGGAGTGCCTGAAGCTAATTGCATCTCCTGGCTTTCCAGAAAAGAGAATTGGATATCTCGGTCTTATGTTGCTTCTCGATGAAAGACAAGAAGTTCTAATGTTGGTCACAAATTCCTTGAAGCAGTATCCGTGCCTTGCGACTCTTTTTGTTTTCTTTCTGTTTTGTGTTACACAACTTACACATGTTTCCGGGATTCAATATATAAACATAATTTTACTGAGGAAAAGGTGATGCGATCCTTAATAGATACATAGAGATCTCAATCACTCAAATCAGCACATTGTGGGGCTTGCTCTTTGTGCACTAGGAAATATTTGTTCAGCAGAAATGGCTCGTGATCTTGCACCAGAGTTGGAACGTTTGCTTCAATTCCGAGATCCAAATGTCAGGAAGAAAGTAAGCTTCTTTGTACAGTTCTCTTCTGCATTCATTTAGCTGAGCATATCTGCCTTCTGGGTTATGGACGAGAGGCTAAAAAGTAAATAGTACTTCTTTTCGGGGACTAGTCAAACAATGATAGAAGCGATGAAAAATTGCCCTTGGTCCCTTTTTTGTGCTTTTTTCATCACTTTAGATACTTATATTAAGGAAAATTGCTTCACATAGTACAAACTTTCAGTGGTACCCTTATGGCACCAACTTTTCGATAATCTGAATACGACACCTACTCTGGACTGATAGAGTTATTATTGCACGAGTTCTACCGGCGACGTCTTAGCTGAGATTATATATTCGAGTTGCCTCCTTAGATATGATGTGTTTTACAAACTCAATTACTTGACAGATAATAGAAATCAAATAGTGGCAGAACTAATTCATCATCAGTAGCACTCGTTCCATTAGTAACTATCACCTCCAAAGTTCATGTTAGTTTAGTATGGTAAAGTTACTGCTGGAAAAGATACCCCCCAAATCATATTATTTGAAGCAATTATCCCTTATATTATTGGAGTTGCTTGATATCAATCAAATAGGTTAACTTCTTTTTCAGGTAAATTATTTTCTGTAGCATGCTGCAAATTTCTTTGTAACTGTTCAGGTCAGACGTTGAAAGCAGTTTAAGATATATTCAATACTGTTGTTTATGCTTTTTTCAATCTTCACTCGGGTAAGGTTCTCATTCCTTTCGGTTCTTGGAGGGGCACACACTATTTTTTGCGGCTTGTCAAAATACTTAAGATATTCTTATTGTCAAACTGGGGATTTTCAAATGACTCAGTTTTTCTCAAAAGTCAAAACTGTAAACCTTGAACACTCTTGGATAAGCTATCTTTACTTGGATTTCGGGCATAATTAGAGCAGTTTTAGTGACATATACTTGATTCAGATGTAGCCTGTCAGATACTGTCAGTTGGTTTATAATGTCTCTCTGCAATAGGCAGCTTTATGCTCCATAAGGATTATAAAGAAAGTTCCTGACCTAGCGGAGAACTTTGTAAATCCTGCTGCTGCTTTGCTCAAGGAAAAGCACCACGGAGTACTGATAACTGGAGTTCAGCTGTGTAACGAGTTATGTAAAGTCAACGGAGATGCCCTTGAATATTTCAGAAAGGTTAGTGCCTTGCTTGTATGTAAAGTCAATATTGGACTTATGACGTTCGGTTGGTTGAGTTAGAGGCATGTTAAATATGTCGTGTTTGGATGCTAATTGAAAGTCCGATAAGGGATTTTTCATCTTTTCATGTTAGATAAGAATTTCTGAACCATAACTTAGTTTTTTCATGAAGAACTAATTGCGGACTTGCTGTGAGTGATTATGTCTAGTAATTTGTTGATAAAGATTCATGTTTTCTGTGTATGTAGAAATGCACTGATTCCCTGGTCAGAGTTCTGAAGGACCTCGTGAACAGTTCGTATGCACCAGAGTATGACATTGCAGGAATGGCAGACCCTTTCCTTCAAATCAGATTGCTGAAGCTTTTGGCTGCACTGGGGGAAGGAGATGCAGATGCTAGTGATGCTATGATTGATATTCTTGCACAGGTTAGTTGCCAATTTCATGAATTCTGCTCTCCTGATGTGCATGTATTTTTGGTATTCCTTGTCATGTTCTCTCCATGGTCATATGTGCTTATTACAAACACTATGAGTAATTGCTTTTAAAAACCCACCCATGTGCACACGCTTGTGTCTGTATATATGCACTGGAAATATATAACAATATATCATTTAAATTGCAACTTTTATTGAAATGTACACCATCAGCATGAAGCAAAAGCTGTCTGAATATACAATCTAATCAGAAATTATATCTAACCATGCCACATGGTGAAGCTAGCTACTCAGAATTCACTACAGAACAGCTTTTGATTGATAGACACTCATGAACCTCTAGAATTTACCAGAAGATGACAATTTAGTTCATCCTAAGCAAGTTAATAACCAAGCATATCCATTCATACCTCTTCCTGATGTTGAAGTAGTTGGCCATCATAAGCTTAAGCATAAAGGCTTTTTTCACTTAACATTTTTAATTCCATATATGATGTATATACATTGAGGTTAAAAGTTCTTTTTCTGCTTCTTGGGGGATGATCCATCATCCATCTGAAGTCCCACTGTTATGAAATCTTTTTCTTGATATTGGAGTTGATGATCCGATTACTGTTATCCTTCCGTTGTCAGATTACTTATAATACTTTGAATTTTTCGTACATTAATTATGTAAGTTTGATGTTATTTTCTTAACTGTACTGTGAGTTTCTAGCTTTGGCAGTCTCAGTGATATCCGCTGTTTTATTTCTAGGTGGCGACAAAAACAGAGTCAAAGAAGAATGCTGGAAATGCCATTCTTTATCAGTGTGTTCAAACAATTATGAGCATTGAAGACAATAGTGGCTTACGTGTTCTTGCCATTAACATCTTGGGAAGATTTTTGTCCAACAGGGACAATAATATTAGGTCCTGCACAAAACAATTCTACATCTTATCTTGATTGGTAGCTATACTTTCAGTATTCTGACAACATAGTATTTTTTAGAAACTTCCATTCAAGCAACTTGAGCACTAAGTTTTATTTACTTTTGGGAGAAACTGTACTAAATTCAAAGCTTATGATTGTCTAAAGAAGATAGATGATTAGTCTGGAAATGGAAAAAAAATTAAATATTGTAGCATCTATGTGTGGAGACTGGAGGGTACAGTATTCATCATGGAGAGAAGTGAATGGGGAAAGAGTGAGGTTTCTGTACATATTCTGAGGTTGTGCACTTGTGCATGGTAATGAAAAATTTGTGCTAATTACTATTTTCAAACGAACCATCTGAGTTAGACATGGAGAAATATCAACACAACCGGTGTGGGATTGTAGGCTTTGAGTGGTGGTCATAATAACATTATGTGCTATCATGTATGATGTCAAATTAAAGACACGTTTAAGCATGTGGATATGTGTCTGATAATGTGATTGATTTGTGCCCGATAATGTGATTGTTTATGCCCTTTTTCAGGTATGTTGCATTAAACATGCTGATGAAAGCAGTTTCAGTTGATGCTCAAGCTGTTCAGAGGCATCGTACTACAATTTTGGAGTGTGTCAAGGTGATGGTTATCTAGTTTGTTCATCTTGTTAATTTATTATGAAGACGAAAGTTGAAAATATTTGGAAAAGATTATATTTTGAAGCTAACTCCGCTGGAATTTACTAGTGTCATCTGTTTTATGATTATGTTCTTGTTTATATTCAACCAGATGAAGATTTTTATTAGTGAGTTGTTGAATCTAAATTGAAAGCTGTTGGCCAACTTTACTTTTCAGGATTCAGATGCTTCAATTAGGAAAAGAGCCCTTGAACTTGTGTATCTGTTAGTCAATGAGAGCAATGCAAAATCTCTGACAAAAGATTTGATTGACTATTTGAAAGTGAGTTCAGAAGAATTCAAGGAAGATCTAACAGCCAAGATTTGCTCCATTATTGAGAAGTATGTTTGCTTTTCAATTCTTCTAATTTTTTTCTTATTCAACACTGGATTGATTTGTTATTTATGGTTTTTCTTCAGTGTAACCCCTCCATATCTTTAAGAATGTGAGTAATGAACAGTGTAAACCATACATAAATAGTTCCAATGTCTCATTTTTGAAATTCAACTAAAACATTGAATGACTAAATGCTTTCTTGTAAGATATTCTCCATTCTATATTTGATTGTACATTTGGAATCAATATGCTGTCGATAGATGAAAAATGTACCCTTCATACTCTCATAGTAATTTCTGTGATATAACAAATTGGTGAATTAATTTTGCCAATTTTGTTTCCAGCCTTTCCCCAAACCTCGGCAAATTCAGTGTTTTTTTGTATAATCTTAGTTGATGTCTGAGTCCATGTATGTTTCTTGTAATCAAATCCTGATATTTGCCTCACTTCATTGCTGCATATACTGCTGTTTTCCCTGTGTTTGTTGTCCTAATGTGAACTTTTCTTTAGGTTTTCCATGGAGAAAAGTTGGTTCATTGACCAAATGATAAAGGTTCTTTCTGAGGTATACAATACATCAAATTAATCACCCTCTTGTGTTCCTTTTTAGTAGTATGCTTCTGATGTAGTTTGGTTTGTGCTTGTACAATACTTGTCAATGGGAGGATAAATATGAGATGGAATGGAACCTCATGAGAAATAGGAAAACGAAGAATAAGGAATTATGCAAGTGGACAGATTTGAGAAAATATGACATTAACCAATGAAGACAAGGAAGCCCTTAGATATGATATTCTTGCAGAATCTACTCCAGTTTGGATTCAGTTTCTTGGTTGTAAGTATAGCATGGCAATAGGAAAACATAGTTTCTTAGAAGAGTTGATAATCACTTGTGATATGCAAAAGTATATTAAAATGTATCATAAAATGATATCCGGCCTTACAATTTTCAGTTCAAATAACTTTGAATATATAGGTTTAGTACTAAATAGAAGTATCAGACATTGCTAGTTCAAAACTTCTTACTTCCGGACAATATGTTAACCTTCCCAAACATGCTTCTTGATACTATATATATTCGTTTGGTACCATAAAGTCTAGTTCCCTTCTCTTCTCAACATTGTTTTCTGTAGGCTGGAATTTTTGTGAAGGATGAAGTGTGGCATGCTCTTATTGTTGTGATAAGTAATGCTTCTGATCTTCATGGGTATACGACCAGGTCCTTATACAGAGCTCTACAAATATCAACAGAGCAGGTAGATTTGTGATATAATTTTCTCAAGAAGATTTGTGATCTAATTTCCTCAATAATGTCTGTATCTGAATCTTTCATTTGTCTCTTTACATTTTTTGGTGGTTTGTGTGAAATCTGAATATATATTTGGAACTGATTTTCTTTCCAGGAAACTCTCGTAAAAGTGGCAGTTTGGTGCATTGGTGAATATGGTGATTTGTTAGTCAATAATGTGGGGATGCTTGACACAGAGGACCAAATAATTGTGAGTCCGTCCTAAGAGCTTCCATGTAGTCTGTTCTGCAAGGAATTGCTAGGGCTAAACTTAGTGTTATGTTTATTTGTGCTACAATGGTCAAATTGCTTGTTTATTGAGCCTGCGTAATGTATATACACATTTCAACTAGCTGTCCTTTGTGCTACAGTTTTAGTTGTAAATTTATGCTACAACCCTCCAACGGACGATGCAATTTGTTATCCCTTGTATTTCAATGGGTATAGCTTCCTCATTTTTTTTACCTTAACCTGTATTTGTCTTACTAAATCAGGTAACAGAATCTGAAGCTGTGGAGGCAATTGATATTGCCAACATGCGTCATAGTTCTGATCTCACTACCGGAGCTATGTGTTTGGTTGCACTGTTAAAGCTCTCTTCTCGCTTTCCAGCTTGTTCAGAGTAAGCATGTGAAACTTCTTATCATTGTATCCTCAAAAGGCTGTTGTCTTTTGTTTACAACTTACATTCCCTTTCCATCCCTTATGAAAAATCAAATAAAAAAAGAAAAAATGAGTACGACATGCTAGATTCTTCTGCTGAAACTTCTTCTACTGGTATATGTAGGAAGATAAAGAATGTAATCTCAAAATACAAGGGAAGCTTCATACTTGATTTACAGCAGAGATCCCTCGAGTTTAATTCTATCATTGCAAAGCACCAAAATATAAGGTATATGTTGAATTTGTACATCCTAGATCATTTTAAGTTATCTGCATTTCTTGTTGCTTCTTTCATGATCACCTTCATGTATATTTAGATGAATTTCTGATGGTTGACAAGGAAATTAATGTGTACAGAGCTTCAATACTAGAAAGAATGCCGGTTCTGGATGAAGCAACATACAATGGCAGAAGGGCTGGTTCTTTTCCAGCAACAGTTTCTAGATCCAACGGACCTTCAGTTAGTCTTCCTAATGGAGTAGCCAAAAAGGCTTCTTCTGATCCACTTGTTGATTTACTTGACCTAAGTTCAAGTGACGCCCAAGCTCCTAGTTCTTCTGGGGGTGATTTTCTTCAAGATCTTCTTGGTGTTGATCTGTCAACCGCACCATCTCAGTCAGGTTAGTCTCACAATGCTAGAGATAAAGTGCGTTTATTATATAGGGAAATCACATATTGCTCTCTTCTTTTAAATGTCACGTTCCTTTTGTGCTTCTAGGTTCTACTAGTCAGAATCACAAAACTGGCACTGATGTTCTACTGGATCTTCTATCCATTGATAGCCCTCCTACAGCTGACAGCTCATCGACTACTTATGATATATTGTCTTTGGGACAAGAATCTAAAGCCTCCAGTTCCAACTCACCACTGGAGAGGTTGACATCACTGACTACGAGTTTAGCACAAATTTCTTCTAGTGCAGCTGCTCCTATGATGGATTTATTGGATGGACTTGCTCCAAGTCCACCAATACCAGGTAGCTTACTTTACACTCCCTCCATTAATAATTATCATTTTAGCCTTAAATTCTAGTTCATAAATAATTATCTTTTAGCAATTTTATTGCGTACTGTACATATTTGGCCTTATAACTGATAAAAGGTTGTAAGACTAGTTTTCAAGAAAGTGAAAAAGTTATGCAGTAGATGAGGCTATAATTGTAAAATTTGCCCTATATTGTTAGTAGTGGTTTTTAAGGAAGTGAAAAAGTAGAGGAATAAATCAGTCTTTTATATCTGATACTCTGATAGTCTCCTTAAAAAGTGTGGAAAATGCTAGAAGGGAAGTATATGAATGGAGATAGTGTATAAAACTGCTTTGGCAGTCAATTTGTGGTAAAATGCTAAAATCCTTGGATATTATGCAGAAAAAAGTGGTCCAGAATTTCCTTCCGTTGTTGCATACGAGAGCAGCTCTGTGAAGATCATTTTTGATTTCTCAAAACTTCCTGGAGCCCAGACAACATCAATCAAAGCTACTTTTCTCAATCTGTCACCAAACCCGTTTACTGATTTTGTTTTTCAGGCTGCTGTTCCTAAGGTAACTAATAATTGATTATATTCCTGATGTCAGTCTTTGCTCAATTGTTTGCTTATTTTCTCTACTTTCGGAGGAAGTAATGTTTCATCACGAAATAAACATAGTCTCATGGAGCTTCAAATGAGCAAAGTAGTTTGTTGATTTGAAGCGGAGTAATTAAATGTTGTTATCTTTATCCTTGGTTGTCTTTTGTTTGCTCTGAATACTTTTCTCTCTTCTTTTGGGCTTTATTTGGCCATACCTTCTCTAGGCGATGATTGTGTTTTTGAATAAAACCTTGATGTGGTTGTTGCTCTGTTGTTTTAACAGTTTCTTCAATTGCACTTGGATTCTGCTAGCGGTAATACTCTTCCTCCTGGTGGTAACAGCTCTGTCACACAGAGCATGCAAGTAATCAACAGCCAGCATGGGAAGGTACCTTGTGTTGCATACATTCAGAAAGAATGGTTTTACTTTCACCTGTTTCTTGAGTGTGACCCCTTGAAAGATATATGGGTATATTAATTTGGAGCCGGTTTTTAGATTTTGATGGTTCTCAGTGTTTAGCTTGATTCTTTGATTTATAAGTCTAGGTCGTGGGATTATAAAACAATTCTAAATTTCTCATCAGCTAAATGTAAAGTGCAAGCGGCATTGTAGGATAGGACACCCTTTTTCTCCTTATATAGCAAGCTGTTCAGTAGAGTTCACTAATAGTATGACGGAAAGTGCTGCATCTCTTTCTTACATAAGAAAACAAACAAGATTGTATCTACATTAGAATCATACTAAAACCATAAATGAAGTTCTTTTTTGATGGTATAACCAAATTTTCATGAAAGTCCTCTGTAGTGCTGCTTATAAATTATAACTAATTGTCTTTGCAGAAATCTCTTATCATGCGTGTACGTATATCATACAAGGTGGATGGGAAAGATGTTCTTGAAGAAGGACAAATCAGCAATTTTCCACGTGGGCTGTGAAGTGTTTCATGTTTTGATGATTTGTAGGTGAGCTCTCATTACTCAGCACAGAAGCTAATATATTATTTTACATGTGCTTGGGGAAATGCCGGATAATGTGATGGCCCTTAATTTTAATGCCTCTATATGAAGATGAATATCGTTTCTCACTTGGGAATAGCATTGCAACTGTTGGGATTACGTCTATGTGAAGCCCTTGGTACGTTTCTTTTTGGTATTCTTCCATTCTTTCTGTCATTGTCACATCCCTCTCGCCTCTCCCCACGTTTGCTACATTGATGTACATTAGCTAAATTTTCTCTGTAGTGTTAATGATTTGTCAATGGCATTGAAGTTATATTGTAAGCCACATTGCGAGACACTGGTTGTTGATCTTTATGCCTTAATCTGAACCAGTATTTTTTGAACGCAGAGCAGATGTTGACTACGGACTAATAATGGTACAATTTGGCAGGTCCATTGTAGAACGTATACTAGACTATATGTTTGTTTATAATATGCTTTTCCCTCATGTAAATTCCTTATTGTTGAGTGACTGTATAATAAAGAAAAATGCTTCTTCTTTGGCACAAAAAGTTGAGCAGGAAGATGAGAGCTGCATTAAGCAACCAATGGGATCAAACATTGGCAGAGAAAGGCTTTTGTATAAGGTCAGTTACATCGGCAGATAGTTTTATAAACAGTTTAAAACTGTGAAACTCTATTTGAAGTTGGGAAAACAACCTTCAAATTTTAAGAAGAGATTTGAAGTTGTGAATTTTGAGGTGTGTATTATTAAAACGAGACCATAATTAGCTTTAAGCAGAAAAGCAGAGAAAGCCGAAACAACAACAAACCAAGATAAAGCAGAGCTTATTAAATTCTAATGCAGGACAGATATAAAGGTCACCACTTGTCATTTGTCAATATGCAATGCACACCATATTTCACTCTGCGTTTATCAAAGATGGATATATAGTTATATTCAAATTCAATGATATAATAGCTAATGAAACAGCTTCTAAGGTGTGAAACAATTTAGAAGAATAGCTTCATGTGGACCTAAGCTACATTCTTCCATGGCAAGCTCATGTTAACACAAGTGTGATTATCCTTCTTAGACCAAAGCCATATCTTCGAAACAGAAAAGCTATCCTTCTTACCCACTGTACTAATTGTTTTACCCGTAATATCTTCGGAAATCCTCGAATCCCCATCGTTTGAAGTCCGGTTTGATGGCAATGTCACCTGCAACTCTGAATCTCCGACCACATATTGATAGGAGCCCATTGAGAAGCACCTTCTAGCATCCAAATTGCTACTACTCGACTCACCGACATATCCATCTACTACTCCTTCACTATCTTCACCGCTTGAACTCCGAAACTTGCCAAGTCTAACATTGAATACCTTCCCTTTCTCACTCACAATCTCCACCTCATTGCTAGACAACCCAACAACGCCACCTTCCTCTCTACATTCTTCGAAACCGAAAACTGGGTTTCCGGTATCAAGGTTAGGGGTGTAAAGGGCACCTCTACAAAGAGGACAAGTTGAATTAGAGAGTAGCCATGTATCTATACATTCAGTGTGAAAGGCATGACTGCAAAGAGGAAGCAACCTAAGCTTATCTTGATCCGAAAACTCACACAAACAAACAGCACAATCGAAGGGCTCCTTTAAGCCCAATATCTGAGTGTAGTGAAACACTGGTAGAGCATCTATGAATTCTTGGTCAAGGCCTGTATCATGAAGGTTAAAAAGCTGATGTAGTTGTCTCTGGAAAGTTCCGGAATTCGACGTGTCTAGGTGTCTATTAGATGGAAAATCTGAAGAGGAAGGTCTGTGTCTTGTGATGAACTTAGCTAGCAAATGGAGTAGACCAGAAATGAAGAATATGATAGCCAAGATAACTATTATGTACAACATTGCAGGGCTAGTTTCGGCATCGGATGATAATGGTGTTGCTGGTGGTGGGTTTTCTGGGAGTGATTGTGATTGGAACCAATACATTTGTATTTGCAAAGAAACACAAATGCCTATAAAAAAAAGAAGAAAAAAGAGATTATAATCAAATCTTTACCTGATCTTGTTTTCCTTCAACTCTAGCTCTCCTCTTTAATTGAAGGAATTGAGGTTGAATTCATGAAACCCTAATAATGTGAGGATTATGAAGTGAGTTTTAAAGGTCCTTTTTGGAAGAGGTGATGATAGGAACAGTAGCTTTGTAGTATAGGATATTAGGATGGGGGAAGTTCCGAAAAGAACAAAGGATGGAGGAGGGGTAAAATCGTAAAATGCAGCAAAGTTGAAGGTCAATTGGATTCCGTGTTGTTATTCCCTTTTACGTGAAGTGTGTGAAAGTGAAGCCATGCAAGAAGTAAAGTTTTAAAAAACCCGACAAGTCTACGTATTAGTCAGTGGTACCACTGTAAATAATGGCTACATTGCATGGTTGATTCCCAGCTTTAAAAGTTGTTTTTTCTGATGCTTTTTATCTTTTTATTTTATCCACCAAATGATCATCGATTCAATTCCTGCCGTCAACACTGGATACTGTGATTTACCAAAACAAAGCATGGTGCCATGGACTAATATTATAAAAACCAAATCATATCTGGAGATCTTCTCTCTGTCTCATTATTTTTGTTCCAACAATAGGCTACTAAATATTTACCAAGCAAGGCACGTATAAACGTGTAATTGAATATAAAAACGTGTAAATAAAAAAATCTCCACGCCAAAACTTCTATTTATACAAGTTCTATGGATTTTAAAAATTTTTATACCTTAAAATAATTAC
Organism: Fagopyrum tataricum; assembly: GCA_002319775.1. Classification (NCBI taxonomy): domain Eukaryota; kingdom Viridiplantae; phylum Streptophyta; class Magnoliopsida; order Caryophyllales; family Polygonaceae; genus Fagopyrum; species Fagopyrum tataricum. The sequence goes on along the minus strand of CM008283.1, from coordinate 178,401 downwards.
AGTGTCATATTCAATGATCCAAACTGATTGACCAGTCAACGACCCATATATATATATATATATATATATATATATATATATATATATATATATATATATATATATTAACGATCTGTATATTAGTATATAAGTCAATGATACAAGTACCCTATTTTAATTTAATATAAATAAATATTAATGTAATACCGATGTGATCTAACTTAGTTTTATTTATAAATAGATAAGAAAATTATAATTTAATTTAAAGTATATATGTAATAATATTATAATATTATTTATAATACTAACTTATACTAGTTTAGTAATTATATATTATTATGTATCTAATAAAAAAATAAATATATTTGATATATTATAAATGTGAGGTGTTTTAAATGACAATATAATAAGGGAAAGTAAAAGATAAAAAAAAATATTGTTAAAATGTGTATAAAAAGATATTTAAAAATATATAGCTAGTTTGCTCAATTTTTTTAATTTAAGAATGACGCGCGGTATTAAGGGCGTTTCCTTTAATATTAGTATATAGATATAGATTATACTTGGTATTAGTCAAAATGTCACGAAATATATAATATGTTTAATGTTCAAAACTTCTATTTATACAAGTTCTCAAACTGCCAGCCTTATTTAATAATTGAGGTTGGATGATCTAGCAAAATTCGTGAAAATATGACCGAATTAAAAAAAAAGATCATGTATGACAAATCATTTTAAGAGATTAGATATGTAATAACCCTAGATTAACATCCTACTAGGTTTGCTAAAACGTCGGTGGTTTCTTTATTAATACTGAAATCCGCCTCAGGCTGATTAACAAGACTTAAACGAATTATACAAAAAACGTGTTCAGTAACCCTTGCCTTGAATTAGCCTAACCCCATAATTATAAAAACTTTGACTTTAAATTAAAGTTATATACCCCTTTAGGGTAGAATGAGAGGTGATCAAGTATAGCTTCGGTACGCTTCCAAAGATCACCTGCGCACTACTCACCCTAACATGCGTTGATCTTAAAACGATTTCAGTCCAACGTATAAAAAGTCGTTCAACGTTGTTGTCTACACTGACAATGTTTTCTTATATAATAACTTACAGCTGCTTCCTTTTTATCTCAATTTTGTGTGATTTTCTTTTAAACCCTCAAATATTCCTTTATATAGCATATAAAATCTACTGTGCAGATAAGGTAATATGATTCCAAATTTGATATATACGTGGCTTTGTGCATACATACCAGTCAACATTTACAAGATCCACCCATTCTCCTATCATACATTAACTTAGCTATTACTTTGTTTTTTATTGCTCAAATCAACCTACGTACCTCAAAATCTAGAAAATTATAAAAAAAATCCCTAATTAAATTAATTTTATGTAAATTATATCTTATTTACTTAGATTTTATTCCCATGTTTACACATAAATTAGCAGAATATGTAGATAAGCCTATAGTTATTTATAAATTGTTTAAAATTATCTTTATTTAGATTACTTGTTTACTTAAGGTAAAATTTATCTCGTATATGCTACTAAATTAATATATTTCATATGGTATGAAATCCTTAAATTTCATATTATATTCCGAAATGACTTTGTTAAACTAAATAACAATAAAATAAAATTACGGATTTGTTTTAATTAAAATCGTTACTCAAAAATAATATATATTTTTAATAATTATATAACAATGAAAGTCTTGTAATAATTTTAGAAAAAACAGATGTGTCGTCTCCGGTTGTTGTTTGACAGGTGATATTATTATTCTTTAAAAAAATTAAGATTTGTTTAAATAAATAAGGTTAAAATTTAAATGGCATCAATTATTACTATTTTGTAAATAGGTATACTTTAATACCTATATATGCTTTAAATCAGGTACGTATTATTCTTCCGGTACAAAATCACGGAGAGTTGTAGGGTTGAAACGTGACAAAAACAATTTCTTGGCGAACATTTTTTAGTTCAAAACTTTTGAACTATTTGTTCAAAGATTTTGTTATATTAGTCCAAATAATGTGTATTAATATTTCATATATTTTTACAAGAAAACTTTGTAAATTTTACTTTATTACTTTAAAACTTTTGTTCGATTAGTTCGAAATTTGTATATCATCAATTATAGTATATATTTTTTATTTATTAGTTCGTACATTTTTATTTAATTTATTAGTCATGTTTTATACAGTTTTTACTTGTCATATTTGAGGTGATAAAACACAATATTTAAACTAATAGATAAATTTATAAGAATTTCGACTTATTTATATTGAACTAGAGGAGGGAAGACGGACAACAAGCTGCGCCGTCAACCCTTTCTCAATAGCAAAATCAATTTTCTTAAAAATAACATTAGACGACCTAAAAGACATAATATTATCGTATAAGACCAATTACACCCTCTTAAAAATCTCAAAATAATGCACTAATGTTTTTCCTCAATGTTTGGACCGTAGTACCTAAATGCACTAATGTGTAGTTTCTCAATATCAATATATAATTCATGTACTTGTCTATTTATACTATCAAACTTCTTATTCCATGATAGTAGTTTTTCTTTCAAAAACCCTAGTTTTTTTGACAAGGTCGTATTTGTTGAATCAAGACTTCATATTCAAGTCTTTTTTTTTTTTTTTATCAGGGGAAGGGTAAGTGGCTCAATCACCGTAAACAACGGTAAAACGAGAGGCCGTGAAAAGACGGCAGGCAGAAACAACCGTCAAGAGGACAAAACAAGCAATAACAATAAAAAACATCAAGAAACAAAAACATGAGAAGAAAGGAGCCGAAGGAGAACAACAACGAATCTACGAGGGATGTGAAGGAAGAACTCCATGAAGACGAAGCAAGTGAGACAACGAGCCAAGCACTACCGAAGCAGCACCGACGGAGGCAGGTACAGTAGGAAGCGAACTCTTGGGGACGTGAATACGAGACTCTAAGGAAGCATTTTCCATCAAAAGGAGTTGTCGTCAAGCACACGAACAAGACCGCGATCCAAACACGACTCAAAACCACTCACAAACATCAACAGAAGAACATAGTAAATAATCACGAGTTCAAAAATGAGCATACAGAGAACTTGCCTAGCTCATGTTCATAAATAACCACGGGTTCAAAAATCGAGCTTTTTTTTTTTTATTTTATAGTTTTTTTGTTTAATGTCTCCGGGCATGGAAACACAACCTCGCAAATCGAATTTGTAGTTGTTAAGCAAAATAACCATTGCGGCTCTTTTTAAAGATATTTGGTCAATTTATTTTCATTTATTAGATGTGAGATTTATTCGGGAAGAAAAATTCATCTTAAACAATACCTCACATACGAAAATTTTCTCTAACAAGAAGTGGATTCAACCCAAGGAAAGTAGATTCAATCCAAGGTAATAGGTTCGGAACCTCCAAGAAACGGTCATGTTCAGTTGTCCATTTTCCTGATCTCGTTGGAGAAAGATAGAGCAAATGTTTCAAATTTATCCCTTAAAATAAAGAGAGAGAATAGGTTTGATATTCTTCATTTTCATGTATGAAGATTCAACACAAAGACATGAAAACTTCCATTCTTGTGAGATTAGGCTAGAAACAAGGGAGGAGTAAGATTTTAATAGTTTAAAGAGAATAAAAAAGCTCGATTTAGGGTTCCTTAGGGAAGAATACAAATTCAAACGGGTTCAAGGGATGACCAGCTAGTAGATCAAGGATTCATGATCATCAAAAGATCTATGATTTAGAAGTTATGAGCTTGAAAGGATATGGTGGTGTTGGACTGTTGGATTCTGAAAAGCAAGAAGGAGATGATGGTGTTGGGTCTGAGATTGAAAGGAACATGTTCACTTATCCGTTTAGAAATAGTGGTATTTATCCATAAATTTTTGGGTTCTATACAAAGGTTTATTCTTCCGTTATTTATCTAGAAAAATGTTGACTGCTCCATTTTTCTTTTCAACCCATAGCTGCTTTCAAATTAATGGGTGATATTTTTCTAATGGTTTGTTCCTACAAGAGTAGGAAACAACTGAAAATACAAGCAAAAGCAGAAGCAGCGGCCTACTTTCATTCATTTTTGTTGTGATCTTTCAACGAGTTACTTCAGAAATAGAGAGAAGAAGACAAGATGTTTTGTGGTTTTACTACACAAACCTTGCAAGGGTTTTCAATATAATTTGTGGATATTGTTATAATAAGACAATAAATTTAGATATACTGATACAATGGGTCAGGAGAAACATATTTTGGGCCCATGGATTAATGGACCCGGGGCGAAAGGGGTGCGGGGGGCGGAGCTCCTTGTGGAGGATTTTATCTATTTATAGAATTCTATCTATTTATAAAAGATTCTATCTATTTATGGTTATAAATAGATAGATGTAGAGTTGTATTCATTATCCACCATATATTGAAAACTCTAGCTGCAAGGTTTGTACAGTAAAATCACAAAACGTCTTGCCTTCTTTTCTTCCCTCTATTTCTGAAATAACTTGTTGAAAGATCACAACAATTTTGATGCAAAGGGAAGGAATCAAATCCTTTTGTTCAATAGGAGGCAAAAAGCCATGGTTCAAAGTCAATGATGACAATAAAACGTCCAAAGAGGAACAAATAATCTCCCGCTTTATTCTCCTGGTGACAAAACCTCGAAAGTGTAACGAACCCCCCATGAATTCAAATCACCAAATTGCAAAGCGATTTTCCCTCTTTTTCCCCCCCCTTTTTTCCCCCCCTCTTGATTGAAAGAAGGTAGTCGAGAGGTACCTGGAACCCCCAAACAACCCCATTGGAGCATAAGATTCCACGTATGAACACAATAATATAGCATACATGATATTAGGGTTTGGCCTTCTTCGTCAAGAAAGGGAAACCTTCACAGATCGGTGAAGTCAAGGTAGAGATTTGATGGACTTAGAGTTTGGAGTTGTGGGTGGCAGCCAGAGGCGGAGCTAGGGGGTATGGAGGGGGCCACTGCCCTTGCTGAACTTCCGGCGACCAAGGGCACTAGTGTAGGGAGTACCGGATTAGCCGGAAGAACTGGAGATGTGAAGACAGAAAATAAAACGAAGGAGAAGAAAGAATGGAACGGAGAAGAAGATAGAACACAGAGGAGAGGCGGCAAAATAAAAAACTAGGTTATTTTTCTAATTTTTAATGGCCCAAATTTTGATATCATGTTTCAGAAAAAGGCCCAGCCCATTAAACCCAATATATCGTTAATGTATATAAATCTATATAATTATCCCTCTTAACACCATTAACTAATTATCCCTCTTAACACCATTAATTTAAATTTATTTTAAATATTTTACGATTTTATTTATTAGGATAAATATAGATTTATATTTATATTAATCGTATATAAAATGTTTGATATGAAAATGTTAGGAATTTTTTGTTTGATTTAAAGTATTGTTTTTTAAGAAATCATTTTATTTAAATTAGTTGAATTAAATTATATATCTTTCAAATAGGAATATAGATAAGTTTTTATTAGGACGAAAAAAATCCATAAAAAATCCGTTGACATGATTTTTTTTATATTTTATACTCTAATTTTTAGTAATTAACTATAATGTGTCTAATTTAATCAATAAGTATGTTCTTTTTTCTTATTTCTAATTACATTTAATACATTTATTGAATAAAAATAATTTTTTTAATGATATTAGTCTCGCCCCGCTGACAAAAACCGCTGGCTCCTCCACTGGTGGCAGCGAGGGCATAAGCTTTTTTTGCGCGTGAGGAGCGCGTTTTTCTACCGCATTTAGGGGGTTTTCATGGGTTCGGAGAGTTATCAAATCACGGTCAAGTCTTGACTTAAACCTACAAAACTTACTATGTTTATTTTTCAAATTATTTCTTCTAGGTTTTCAAGTTCAACTTTACTTTCGAACACTCGAACACGGACCTTAATGTACCGGACACTTTACATTCGTGATTTCTAAACGTACCGACGAAAATCGATATTCGATGCCAAAATTACGCACTTCGCGTACGCATATGTTGCGAAGTCGAAATTCTATAATAAAAAATTTATAAAAATTTAGACTACGACTCAGCAACCTCATATGAATAGTTGAGTTTCACCCAACTACGTACGCACTTGCGTGCGTAGTTATGACGATAAATATAGAAAATTTCTCAGTACGTCTGTTAATCCCTTTGCATTTATTGAAACACATTTATATCATATATATATATATATCTATTAAAGGAGGAGCCTCTATTGCCACGTGTCGCGCCCACGTTTCTCGAAGCCCAAAAAAAATAGAAAAAGTATATATCAAATTGGTATTTAAAAAACTAATTTCTTTAAAAAAAATTATTAAAATACCCAACAATATCTCTTCACCAAAACAATTAAAATTTTAAAAATCAAATAATTTTCTCAGCACAATTTTTTTATTCAATAATATCTTTTCAGCAATATAAATTTTTTTAAAAAATAAAAATCGAAATATTATTACAAAATTGTACAAATTTTTTATTCAATAAAATCTTTTCAACAATATAAATTTTAAAAAATCATCATCATATATTATCATCATATATCTATTAAAGGAGGAGCCTCTATTGCCACGTGTCGCTCCCACGTTTCTCAAGCCCAAAAAAAAAAAGTATATATGAAATTGGTTTTTAAAAACTAAAATTCAAGTATATATTCAAATTGGTTTTTAAAATAAATTTAGCTGGCCATATCTCACGTTTTTTATTTGATTACAGCTAAAAAAATAAATAGAAAAAGTATATATGAAATTGGTTTTTAAAAACTAAAATTCAAGTATATATTCAAATTGGTTTTTAAAATAAATTTAGATGGCCATATCTCACGTTTTTTATTTGATTATAGATAAAAAATAATTGGTTTTTAAAATAAATTTAGTTGGCCATATCTCACATTTTTTATTTGATTACAGCTAAAAAAATTAGAAAATGATTAAATCTTATCGGTTTTATATTTTAACCAATTTATATTAATTTGTACGTTTTAATTAAAATCATATAACGTTTTAATTGTGATCCCCTTTATGTTAATTTTTAAAATTAAGATTTTACAATTAAAAATAAAACTAAAAATCATATTATGTAACCGAATCCCAAATGTCATTTAAATATATAATTCAAAACCGAAAATTTTACAAGAATTTTGTATTTCGAGTTTAACGTGGTTAAGCATTTAAAATTAGGTAATTATTTAAGAGTATTAAAAATAAATAAAATATTATATATATATATATATATATATTTATTTTTGTATATATAATTTATTTAAGAAGATAATCATGGGTACAATCTTGAGATTGAACCCGACTTTGGTTTATTTGTATTCTAATTTATAAGATAATTTACTGAACTATATTATCATGATTTTTTTATATTCAATTTAAATTATTGAATTATTAATCACCTATAGTTACAATCAGATTTATCAACCAATCGTGCATATAAATTATATAATGTTTTTAGAATTGAAAAAATATATCCAACATTTCTTTTAATTAAACTACAAAATCGTACTTATATAGTGTTTGTTTTCTTAAACGATTATTTGAATTATAAATTTACTAATATTTTATCAATTGACAAATTATTTTCTAATTGTAAATTTTTTCTACCGAACAAATTTATAATTTTACTTTTTAGATCTATAAATATTATCTAAAGTTTGTCCAATTTTTCATTGGAACTAATCAATATTACTTAATAATTCATTTATATATAAAAAAATATATATGTAAATATAAAACAAAATAATGTCAATATATATAATAGCACACTAATAGATCTAACCCATTGTTGTTATTCAAAACCCGTACAAGATGCGGGTATTACACTAGTTAGGTCCTAGGTGCCGAACAGCGGATCAAACAGGTGTCTAACCTTTTCACGGTGACAACGGCGCCCGAGTGCCTATTTTGTATTTTTTGTAAAAATCTGGTCGTGAATAATTAGAGGATTTTTATTTTTATTTTTTGGTAAAGTAACATTTAGAGGATTTTGAATTTATCAGTTAAAGTTATATTTAAAAATTCGGGATTCTGAGAAAAATAAAATCTCAACCCAATAGATCATTATTTGGGCTATGAGACCTTACGGCCTATAGCTTCGACCGTCTCATGTTTTTTTTAAAGAATATTTGGGCCCGTTAAATTAGGTCCGTTAAATTAGGCCGTGTGGGTACTTCACTTGACCACTCTCTCACAGTCCAGAAAGTAACCACATCACTGTTCTATTCCCAGAATCCCACAATCCAACCATACAGAATTACAGATTGCAGAAGAGTAACACTAACGTCTACACATCGCTCTATCTGAGTCTTTGGAGGATTAAATTCAAACCTGACATTTTAATCCCTGTATCTGAAACTTCTGCAAATTCATACGGAGTATCTCGCATTCTCCGGAACTCATCTAGCTTGGTTTTCGATGTTACTATTTGCTACCGTGATCTCGATCGTTTTCACAGGTTAAACGAATTAGCCCGACCACCGGAATTTGAACTTCGCGCGAAATTTCAGTTGTACGCTGCATTATGATCTCAATTTTGTAAGTTTTGTTACATTAGAATTTCACATTCTTGATACCGATGCCTTCAATACCTGGTTGAAACTTGTCTCTCAATCGTCTGATGTGTTAGGTTTGATTTGAGTTTGATGAATGAGATTCTTACAAAAGCTTCTGGCATTTGTTTAGTTGAATTCAATTCCGTTTTGCAAATGGTTGTGCGATATTTTTCTGTACTGAATTACGCTTTTGGATGTTTAAGAATCATCGTTTATGTCTGTGCAATGTAGAATTCTCGGAGGTTGAAGGAATTGGCGCGACAATTGGAATTTAAACTTGGCGTGAAATTTCAACAGTAGGTAGTACTAGAGTCTCAATTTTAGAAGTTTGTTCCATTCATGCTACTATCGGTTTGAATCCATGGTTGAAACTGGGCCGGGCTCTTAATTATCTGATATGTTAGGTTTGCTTCGAGCTCGATGAAAAAGAATTTTAGCAAAAGCTTCGTGTAATTGTTTGTTTGAATAAAAAAAGATTTGCTACATACATTCGAACAAACAAGAAACACCAGCCCTGTTTGGGAATTTGTTGGATTGCGTTTGTAAGTGTTTAGGTTCTTTCTGCTTCTTTTTATTTTTTAAATAAATGGTGCTTTCTGCTTGAGATTATCGGTTGGGTATGCAGTGCAGATTCTAGGTCTCTTTTGAATACATAAATACTATATCCAGCTTCATTTCATTCAAGTTTCTATGTTCTTCCATCGATTTAACTGCATGCGTAAATTTATGCAAATGTTTAAAAGTGGAGCCCATCTTGTCCCTTCCATTAGCAAGAAGTGTCTATTAATTACAACTTATCCTTTGCTTGTTGTGAGTGTTGTTGGAGGGATCAGCCACACCTGTATCCTGCTTGATCATAATAGCATGTAAACTATGTATATACAGCAATATACAAATTTTTATTTGAGCTGTAAAGAAACTGAGAACTTCCTCTTTAAAATGCAGAATGCTGTTGGTTGAACAAACTATCTGGTTCCAACAGCAGTGATCCAAATTTTCGAATTAATTTATAGCCTTTCAACTGTATTTGTAAGCAGGAGCCCTTAACTCTGGCTACGGGTTATTTTGATTTGTAGATTTAATTATATAAGAGCTAAATTCTCATGGGAATTCTCTTATAATGCAGGTGTAGGACATTAAATGAGTATCCAGTGGTCACTTCAGCAGGTTTTGTAGTTTTTTTTAGTTCAAACCTTCACTTTTTACATCCTTTCTTATCAATGCTAGATAAGATGTAGAGGGCAAGATCTGATCTAGATGTGTTTACCATCGTTACCAGCAACGTATGAACTCAATGATAATATAAAAGCATGCCAAGATGATCTGGAAACAGTGATATGATCAACTAGACTATATATTTGCATAATTTTTTCATCCTCAAATTCTCTTATTATGCTATCATACAATATCGATTCAACATCCATTGTCTGGCCTGCTGTTAAGGTCTTGATGATAATGATAACTTTGCTGGTGATATGAAGTCATCGAACTGCTACACTCACCTGCTTCCTTCTCTTGTCCATCATGTCCCTCATCATTTTCTCCCTTCTCCATCTTTCCTACGGGGCAACCCATAAACTCCAAAGGCCTGCCTGAAGTTGCCATCAGCTGGTGTTGGTACTGCTGCAATTCAGCATAATCCATTGCTTGCTGCAATGGTGGTGGCACCACTGAAGGGAGCTTTGAGAGTAGATTTTCGAGGCTGCTCATTGAAGGAGTTATCTTCATCATCATCGGAGGCTGCTGATTGAAGGAGTCATGGAAATATGATCCGTATTCTAGTGGAGGAACCACGCTGCCTTGATGTTGCCACATTTCTTGGGCAAAGTATCCATCAGTTTTATACGGGAAGGCTGAAGATGATGGGTGTGGCAACAGTACCCCTGGGATGCTCTCAATCAGGCTAAGTTTTCTCCTTATCGTCACCACATAGCTCAAGTCTTCAACTACCTAAAATTTGTCCATGGTTCATGTTGCAAGGAAGACAGGTTATAAAGAGATCGAAACGCACGGACTTAATGTGTTTCACTAACAGTGTGTCTGCTATATTCACATGCATAGACGATATATGTTGGTCTGGTAAAATAAAATCCTAGCCCAGGCTTCCTAACATTAGAAGCTCAGCCCATTAATTCAAGGCATCTCAAAAGTACACGGAGTCTTCAATTACCTTTTGCATAGAACCCAATTGTACGACACCTTCTCTTACTGCTATCAAGGCTATGGTCTGCAAAAAATCTTTTGATCAAACCAGGCATGTGAACATGCATATGTTATACGTCTAACTCAAATCTTGATGACTACTTGTTTCAGTAATTAGTTTGCAGGTGGAACAAGGGTCCCTAATATCATACCTTAATACCAGATTGGAATTGAGCTTCCCATGTTCTTGGATGCTGTTAAAGGAATTACTATGTCAATTAATTCATGGACTTATGTTGTAAAGGAATTACTGAGACTGATCGATCAGCTAAACATGCGTTGATCATCATATAGAAGTTGTTTACTTACTGAATCTGCAGAGTTATACCATGCAGATAATAAGCTGATTTCCTGTTCACCCGTTTCTTTGTGTATCCATTTGTGACCGTGATCTGCTGCTACTTTCCCGATCAAGCTGCTAGTCAAATTAGATTCATATATCATGATATATTTGAAGTATGCATAGCAGAAGATTTATGTGATATCATATGATATGCTTTTTGTATACCCTTCACCGAAGTTATATATTTCATGCGACATCTTGAAGAAAAGTTCTGGTTGCAGGCCTTGGAAGTGTTGAAATTCACAGTTTCCATAAACCGATGGCCTCGAGTAGTCTCCAGTGTTGGTTTCGGCGCTGGTTGAAGCGGAAAAATTGCAAAACCCATCTTCCCAAACTAATATCCTGGCAAGTATATAAAGTAAGAGCTATACACCATTATATTCAACTTGTATTTATACACCATTCAGGTTTAGCAACTTCAAAAAAAGGTCTTAGAAATCACTACAAATGAAAATTTATATATTGATATTGTTGATACCAGTTTCTTCTGTTGCCTCTTGATCTGTCGTAGGCTCCTCCATGACTATCCCATCTATGAAAGAGCGGGAGAAGATTAGATATTTTTATTGAAACTAGATATGAGATCAGTAGAAATTAAAGCTCTTATTTATTGATCAGATGATATTAAATGTACGCAGGCAAACATAGTGATGTTTTTTCCTCACTTGGGTGGTGGGAAGTTCCTGGGCAGGATTCTCCAGTAGACGGCATAAATCCACTGTGAGTTTTCTTGAGCACATATACTTCTTAGCGTGTGTTGTAGAAGATGAGTCACCGTTAAGGGGTTGAGATGTTCCTCCATAACAAGCTTGCTCCGGTTTCACTCTCTTCCTCTAAGAGGACAATACTTAGCATCCCACCTTTCTTGACAGAAGACTACCAACAGGCTAGGATAATGTCACATTTATACTCCTGTCTGTGTGTGGAACATTAATTTTGTTTATTTTAGTTTTTTCTGTTTTTTTTTTACCAAAATGCTTTCCCTACCGTCCTCTCTTCGTTCCCAACAGTAAACATATGTTCACTTACCATTCAAAATTCACTTCACTTTTTTCTTTCCTTCTCATCCTCTCTCTCAATCATAAGATATGAGCTAGACCGAACCTTAAAGAATTCTACATACCATCATGATCAGAGATCCTCCCCTCTCCTTTTTTTTTCATCGATAAGTTTATAACTTCGTGATTGTACTATTGCCAACTTACTAATTTTAGGCTCCAATATTCTATTGTTTTTATTTCTCTTGCATCATTAAAACTTCATAACTATGCACACCTAATTGGTATCGAGTAAAAGTGGAGTTCCTTACCTTTTTCTTTTGGATTCGTAAGGACTAAGGAGGCACTAAGCCATTACAGTGGGGAGGATCGGTTAAAGATCATGCTGTGACGAGATGCCATCCTTTACCAGCTATTGGCAAGGCTTGACCATTCAAGTTCCTTACTGATTGCTGACTTACAAATACATATAACTATAGTAGAAATTATGAAATCTTTTAAATCCTTCACACCAGGTAACACAAAAAAAGAAAATTTTATTTATCGATTTATTTTCAATTCTTTGTTCTATTTAGGTGGGAGGGGAACAAGTACTGTGCAAATCAGCTTGGTATTGGGCCATAGACAAATAGGTAGAAGAGATTATTAAGAAAAATAATTGTAGAACAAGGCAATAATTGAAAACTTGCATTATTAGTTTATGCCTCATTTTCATTGCACACCATACACATTTTTCCGTAGATGATTAGTTAAAGAAGGATTAACAAGGTAGTAAAGCCAAATGACTCTACAACAGAATGTGTTCTTGTCAGGGATTGACATGCATATGATTTGGTATGATTTATGGTTCACATGCAATTATATTTATTAGATCTAGCGGTTCTTACATAATCCTTCTGTTAATTTCCTCTTCTCTTCTTGATTCTTAGTGTAAACTATATAATAATGAGGGGTCACTCGAGGGTCCCAACAACTTTAGGACTTTAGTTGGGTAAGGCCCTTGAATACTCGAGTACCCTGTACGAAATGGGGTCATTTAAGTTAAATTGTTACATCCTCTGTGGGTCTCAAAGCTGATTAAAGTAAGGTTCAACTAACTCAAAAAATTATAAAGCTAAGGTAAAATCAGTATGTGAGCTGTTAGCTTATTTCTGCCTTCCTGGCCTACTGAACTCAAATTCCTGGAAGCTAATATTAGTTGGCAAAAATTTTCACCGACGTGCTTGAGACTTGAATTGATTTTAATTTTGTCAGGCCTATCGGCCTATGTGCATCCTTTTCCCTAAAAATAAAAAATAAAAATGACAAGTGTTTGTCTCAAGAAACTCTACGCATCTGTGCTTGGTATACTTTCTCTTTTTGAGACAATACTTTGGCTCACTGAATATTTATCTTTCAAAGTTGAGTTCAAGACTAATGTATAATGTCATTTACAATATCAGAGTATAAATCTCATTCTTGGACTCATTTTAAAATTAGCGACATTGTTTTTGCTCTTATATAGTTGAAAGATCCCAACCTGTACGCTATACATCCCGAAACTCTCAAGCCCTTAAATCTCTATCATATATAGACGGTGATCCGTAAGGCTATATAAAAAAACCTTGTGGAAAACTGCAATTTATGGAACATGATTGGTTTCTTCGCCATGCATAAGCCTGATAAGTGTGTATAATGAGCTAAACCCAGTGTCATAATACATAGCTTTTGATATTTTTCTATATTCTCTCTCTTTGAATTTCTGTTTTTTGCATGGTGACCAGAATAAATCCTATGGAGTGATCTTACTGCTTCTCATATATATATATATGGTATGAATTTTAGTTTAAAGGTGTCTTATGGTAAAAGTGTCCTTGTGGTGGAAACTAACAAATGTTCAAATATTACATTGTTTTTCAACTACAACTTATTTTTATTTTGAATAAAATATCAATACTTGAATATTTTATTTATTTGATTGGCCAACGCTTACTATCAACACTATACATGGTCAATGAATTAAAATTAACTTATTTTATTTGTGGAAAATCCTTTTCACTTCTAACCTACGAGTTCTTCTCATACTATATATTATTATATTTTTATTTTTATTTTTCAAACAGGGATCCTTATATTAACTTCTCTGATTTTGAATCGTCCATCTCCTAACCAACGAAGTACGTCCTCTTATTATTACTGTTGTTAATTACTTTTACCATCTCTGTGTCCTTAGATCTCCTTGAAAGTGACATAGACATACCTTGGCTTCTTGTGTGGATAGCAACCCTAGTCTACAAGAGGAAAATATGGAAAGGAAAAGTGCATGAACGTATGACTCCTTAATCAAAATAAAATAGTATAATTTGGAGACAATATCTGACTCTCTGGAGAGGGATAATGTTAGCACAGACACTTGTTGGTTACAAATAAATGAGCTTTTTTTTTTTCCTATTAAAATTGGTTAAATCCGCTGGTAGAGGATTATGTCGGTATTGGTGCCTATTGTTATACTAATTGATTTAGTTTTGATCCAGGCTTTGTTTGATAGATAACATAATAATTATGAACTATTTTCTGCTGTAAAACAGCTTATATTATATGCTCTTTCCCTTTTGACTTAGGGGTAGGAAGAACTCACAAGTTGAAGCAAGAACTTGTTAATTGTTGCACCCTCGTGTCGAGCTTGTCTAAGGTCCGTAATACACAACAGTTTGACTGTTATAAGTTAAAACATGTCATGTGAGTGAATGTTTTGGTGGGAGGGACGAGAACATGTCTGTTAGTATGGGAGAGGAGTCCTGGTCAAGATCACTGGTGTGGAATGCCTACATCCTTTGTTTCCTATAGATTAAGGTAAATGGAATCTCTGGTCTCCCCACCCTCCATGTCTCATTTTCCAAAAGAAGATTTGGCAATCTATTATTGCATGCAAAATTCATAGTATGTAGAGTGGAGCTTTTTTGTTTTCCTTATGGTAAAAATTACCCAAGTCATGTCAAGTCTATCGGGTTAAACTAGCAATTGGATACATAAATGGTACATAAACAACTATGGGATCAACTATTTGTTGACTAGACCTATCGTTTGTACGTGTACGTTGAGTGAACCGTATATTTGTGGTTATGTTTGAATAGTGTTTAATTCTTGAACCAAAACATTCTTAGTGGTAATCTTCTTCTGTAATTATCTTGAAACACGTTTTGACGGTTTTAATTATGATTCACAAAGAAATAATTAGAGCATTAAAAGTAAAAGAAGATTCATGTGAAATGATTAGACAACAAAAGGGAAATTTTGTGTGGTGTTGTTATGTTTTCCTTGTAATGTTTAAGTTTAACAATACTAATTATGAACTCAAGTGACTTAATTCTTAGGATTGTTTTGATAAACTTAAAGCAACCTGTCAATTAGAGTTGAAAGAAGAAACATTCTTACAGCATGCATTTGTGTCAATATTTATTTGAGCGTTTTATTTTTCTGTGCGTTAATCAACACTGTTTTTTCATTATTGCATCTATAATTTACAACGTTATGATATGTAATTGGTGGAATTAATTTAGGTTAGAAAATGTTAGTGTGTGATGGGTGGCAGAGATAAGCTAAAATCTGTTTGGCTTTAACGAACAGAGACGCTCTCCCTTGAAAATTTAAAAATAAGAAAAATTCAGGGAGAGACACTAAAAATACTATTACTGATTTGACGACATGAGTAGCTAATAGCCATTCCTGAATTCTCTGGAACAATGGTGGGCGATTCATTTAGGTGCTGAATGAGAAGTACTCACTGCTCAGGTTATGTCCAAATGAAGCTCCAAAATAACTGAATCATGAAAACACAGAAGCAATTCACTCTTTGAGTAGTGGCTACGGCATGGGTATTTGTGATTTGTTTTCAGGCCATATGTTTGACACTCCATGAAAATTAGCGGTTGATGCACATAAAGCGTCATAAGATGCTACAAATTTGCTAAATTCCACAATCATGCAGCAAGTCTTTATGATGGCCATGTTCTTCAAAACAAATCAATTAGGATGTACTAGTATATATAGTTTTCTAGGTTATGTATTTGTATAGAGTAAAAAGGATACTAGTTCAAAAACTTATTATTTTGAGTTAGCCTAAAACTGAACTAAAGTTATACTAAATTATAGTAAAATTTTATGGTATTTGTCTATTTACTAGAGTGTTGCGCAGGAGCCTGCTTTATTTTGTTTGCACTTTGTACTCGACAAGTGCACTATTTGCCAGCTGGATTTATTTGGAAGTGGCAGTGGTTAGAAGTGATTCTAGCTAGCTCTCAAGTTTATAGATATTCATTATAATGTCTCTGGATTTCCACAGTTTAAACGTGATTTTAGCTACTTCTCACTAGTTTTAACTTATAATTCATAAATTCTCACATTTGTTCTACTATTTTGCCTATCAGCTCTTTCAATAAGTGAGACGTGGGATTGTCTGTGCTTGAGGTGGCAGAGAAACGCTTCCAGATATGTTTAAATATGAATATCACCTCTTTTCTACTCTAATCATAATTGCTTAATTTTTTATGATCACAGGTGGAATTAGAATCGACTAATTTGTAGTCTTCCAGATAAGTTTTTATGCTCATAATTCTTTATAATGGCCGCCTTACTATTGGCTTTAAGAAATCGAAATAAAAATGAGATTAACTTAATATTTATTTAAAATATCAAAATAGTCTCACAAATATGTGATGCAGATTTATTATTATATGAAATTATATTTCAGGACAAAAACACATTTACAATTACAAGAGAATAGCAATTCGATAATAAAGATTATATTGATAAAATTAATTATAAGTTAACCTAAAATATTGAGATACCATGTTTATTCATCTAAGCAAAATATATATCCAACTATTCTATGTATCTTCCGATACTTTCCTTAATAGATTTTTTTTTTGGGAAAATACGATAATTATAACGCCCATAATATAACCCAGTATACATGAATTATAAGGGAAGGTTACAACATAAAATCAATCCTAAACTGACATAAAATAACGAGATAATATTCCTATAGTAATGTAATAACAATATATTCAAATATTGTACATATCTTCCAACAAAAACTAATTCGGTTATAGTTTTTTTTTTTCAAATAAAAAATCATCAAGAGTGATAAAAAAAAAGCCTTTCGCTGATGCAATTTACGATTGTAGAAGCCATATTTAGCAGTTAAAGACTAGAAAATTAACCATGACTTAAAAAATTTGTGTGAATTAAATCCGGTTCGGATTTGGACCGAACCGAACCGTATGCATTTCCTGTTCAGAAATATTAAAAGTGTAAATTTATGGTCCGGCCGGACCGGAACATTACAGTGCAGAACCGGACCGTAATATTCGGATCGGACCGGAACATTACAGTCCAGGACTGTACGTAATATCATGAACCGGACCGGACTGGTTTTTACAATTACGGGGACCTTAATTTCCGGTCTGGTCATGTGCAACCCTAATTGTATATGTTAAATGTTAATTAGCTCGAGGAAAGTTGAGGATGCTGTTTAAGAATGGGAATCAAGGAAACTGATGTTGATAATACAATTATCCCCAATTTTCAAATGTTTTTGTTTGTATTTTCAAGTGCGCACGTGAAGAAGTACTCTATATGCATGAAGAATTTAACATTGTGGAACTTGGATTAATTAGGGTCTCCAAAATTTAGAAGCTATGTTACATATGCTCTGTAGATTGAATATCTTTTTGGAACATATTCGATGCTGCGTTTTGATGCAGTAAGAGAAATTGGAAAAGGCAATTAGAGTCACGTGAATACCTTGCTAGTCAACAATGTTTGGGGTGAGGTGTATGCTGTGTGACAAAAGAAAGAAAGTGAAATAGTAAGACAGTGAGAAATGGAAGAGAAAGTTAAAATGATAAGATGCCTAGTATACAGTCAGTGCTCAGTGTCACCTTATCTTTGTCCCATCCCTTTTTAGCTACCTTATGTTTTTTTATCTTTCATATATATATATATATTCCACTACTCTTCATTGTATTGTATTGTATGTGGTTATAAAATCATCTTAAATAAATAATTGAAAAGATATTGATGCACTCGTATAGTTTTTAGCTAAACATTGTTATGTAGAATGTCGATCCATCAAATGCAGCACTTGTGCTGTCCAGCATTGAAGCTTCAGGTTAGGGCCCACCATCCAATTTACAAAGCTCAAGTTTTTAGCCATTAGCTTAGATGCAAATTAAAATTTGATTGTTTACTAAAAGCCATGATGTCCGGGATATGGAACAATTTTGTTGATTAGACTGGTCATAGGATGTTGGATTAATTATAATTAGAACTGGCATTGTAATCACGTGCTTAATGCCCTGTGTAGTACTTGATATTGTACTGTTAATCTAATATTTAGGCAAGAAAAGTATATCTAGAATAGAGAGTGATATTATTGTACCGCCAGACGCCAGTTGGTGGGAAGCTTATGTTGATGTTAGCTTCTTTAGCTTAACAGAAAATGTGAAAGGGACCGGCAATCATACAAGCGTGACTAAGATATGTGGGATTCAAGACTAGGACTTCTCACCCATCTCTTCACCAATTATCTCTCCTCTTTTGCGTCATACTATTCACGCTAACATATTCCATAAGTGTTGTAGTTGTAACAATGCATTATTAATACAAACATCCAAATACCATATTTAATAAAAGGGTGATGTTATTTACCTGCACCAATATATTTTGCAGGTTACTCAAGGCAACGGAGGGCGAAAATGACTCGTAAATGGAAAAGGAAGACATTGCCCAGACGTAAAATGCATGCACCCCGCCTCCCTCTTTATAAACCCTAACTAGACACTTCCGTCACAACCACAAATTAAAAGAAACCGAAAGCATACGAGAGGTGAGGACAATGGGTGAAATGCAAAGAACCAAACGAGAAATTGGTATGTGATTCGAGCACCCACGAGCCATCCGGAACAAGATTTAACTCCTTTGCAGGTTCGCGCTTGTGTTTTTTCGATTTTGTTTGCATTTGTTCGTAATATGTTAGATTAGGAGTGAGTGGGAGAATGAATTAAAATAGAAGAAATGGATTGAATTTGTGGACGTTTACGAGTTTTTTTCGGGTTTGTTTATGGCGGAATAAAGCACTGGTTGGATGTTGAAGACGGATAGGGGTGCATGCCCAATCCGCCTCGCAGGTGCTCCGCGTCTAGTGATTAAGTGTTTCAGTTTATTTTTTAAAATCTTTGAAATATAAAACTTAGTTTATCATGGATTAACACAAAGCAAGAATGAAAGCCATCCTTTCGGTCCTAGCTACACATACTCTAGCATGCATGATAGGCATCTAAACAATCATCACCATCAATGGAATTACTTATCGGTCATCCATGATAGCCGGTCATATGAGAACATAGAAGCATGCTTGAAACTAGGCAATGTGCATAAAGAGGAACAATCTAAACATGAATCTAGCATCCGACATTCATATTAGAACAAGCATGGATTAAACATTCAAAATGGCTAAGTTTCTCCTATATGTTCACTAACATGTATTGATACTCATTTATTTCTTAAGGCATAACATCAATTTAAGAGAACATATCTTGGATTTGGAGTTTTCACCCCAAACCCTAATATGGGAACTACTCACACATGATCGTAAAACCAAGTATCATGGATCCATAAAATAATGCCATAGAATGAAAGTAGACAAGAAATGGGGAATATGAGCGAAATAATCGAGTGAATCGGAGTTACCAAACAAAAGTTATGACGATAACAAGAACACCAAGAACATCAAAACTTCATTTCTTCAAGAACTTCACCAAGAACATCAAGAACACCAAGAATTTCGGCCAATCGAAAAGAGAGAAGTTTGTTATGATCTACACTTAGAGTGTGTAAGATATCTAGATCTAAGTCATCCCAACTAATGTAAAGGTTTACAAAATGCCAACTCATAAAAAATAATCTTTCTCTAACAAAATCACGTGCTAGCCGTTACAAGCTTTTCGTCTTCGTCCGAGTCAAAACTTCACTCGATCGACGTTGACGATCCAATCAATCGAGTGCCATGTAGATTTCTTCTTCTTATTCTGGGTTTCCATCTACCCAATTCACGTGGAAAGTTAAGTCAGTGGAGTGAAGTTTCTTCCTCATTTGAGTGGGTTGACAAACTCGATTGACACACCTTCATTTGTCATGACAAGTGCTCAACTCATGTCCACATCGATCGAGTGGTTGACCGAGTGACATTTCTCCTTCTATCGAGTAGCCTTCACTCAAACGGCTAGCTTGAGTAAGATCCTTTATGGAGAGCCTAAGTCTTCTGGATTGAGTCATTTTTTCTTCTTCTATCGAGTATTCGAGTGAGAAGTCTTCTTCCATCGAGTGGACATTCACTCGATCCATATGACTTGCATTCTCCAAGGTGAGACTTTGACTCTTCTTTAATGGCCTTTGGCCATTCTTCCTTGCATGCTCCGGGGCTCTTTTCTTGCTTTCCTTTCTTATATTCCATGTGATGATGAGGTTGAGTGAGTTTCCTTAAGCTTCAGCTAAGATGTAAATATCTTATCCCATGCAAAAACTAAAACACCTGAAAATAACACTACAAAAGATGGCATGAAAACATGCTATCAAAATGCCCCATACTTAGCTCTTACTTGTCCCCAAGTAAGATCCAAACACAAAGTAGGAAAAGAAAGAAAGGTAAGACAAAAGAAAAAGTTTTTTTTTGGAACATGCTTCAACATATTAGATCACTTTTTAAAATATTATTTGCCATAACAAGACATTTATACATGATTAAAAGTAATGAGCATGAAAAGTAAGAATATATGCTAAGTAGTTACTCACAAAACCTATAGTCAAGAATCATAAGTTTCTCAACTTATTCATGCTACTTAAAGGTCTTTATTGATGCTTGCATATAACTTGTATTGTTTCACCAAATGATAAAAAAAAAACATAGCTAAATGCTCACATTACTTAAGTTCAATGAAGACATGATCGGGTCCTTTATAATGTTTTAACCCACTATACATATTACTATTTTGTTAATGATAATAATTACACTACAAAATAGTAATAAAACTCTACATATATTTGCCTCTGCAGACGTGGTGCTTTTTTTTGCTTGTTGAGCTATATATTTTTTCACCGTGTCCAAACATTTTTCTACGTCTTTGAGGTGCTCGACAATTTGTTCAATAGAGATAAGTTTTGAGGATTTTTTTTTGGGGATGTGTTGCTCTCATTTATCAAAAAACTTTTGTAGTGTTCTCATTTGTGAGGAGAAATTTTTTGGGAGTCCTCTCAGCGGGTTCCGTGGTGGGGTTTTGGACGTTGGCCATGTTGTTGTACTTGATGTTTGGGTGGTGCTTCCATCCTGGGTTGTAGGTGTTGGAATAAGGGTCAAACCACTATTGTAGATTGTATGCGCCTAAAGTTGATCAACCCGATTTTTATAAGTATCATTAATTGGAAAAAAAATAAGGAACATACACCTAATTGTTATAAATTAAGTAAATAGGCTTAGTAAACACATTAATCTTATCGAACATTAAAATTGTTTCATGGCTAAGAATCAAATCTATGACTTTTTTTTGAAATACTTAATTGTAAAAGTATTTGAAGATACATATAAAAAAGTTAATATCGGTTTTTATTTTTAAAAAATAGTTTAGGTGGGGGCAATTATAGTAATAAAATTTTGTTTAAAAAAATCATTTCTTTTGGCTAATATTTCTTTTTTTTTTTAGAAATACACCATTTATAACAAGTTTTGGATTAAAATGGACACCAATTAGAATAAATCAAAATCCTAAACAATGAAAAACCAAAAAATTGAACAAGAGAACGCGATTGGCTTCTCTTCACGCACCTCCCTCTAAAACTCTATTTTTTCATTCGTTTTTTTCCTGCACTGCTGTCTATCTTTGAACGAAGTAATCTCTTATTGAATCCTAAACTAACTTCTCTTCTTAGAAGCTTCTCTGATCATGGAAAATGAATGAGATAAAGCCCTTTGTGTTTTACCTTTCTCAAGCATGGTGGAGTGAGAATCGTGTTTTTGATTTTCCTCCTTAGGTTTTGATGTCCGACGTCCTCGTTCGGCTATGAACTGTGGTTTTTGACCACCTTTTGAACAATTTGTGTGTCCTTGGCACACTTCAACAATTGGAACATAGATGAATCTAGACCTAGTTTGTATCGGTTTCCTTTAAATTCCAAGAGTTGGATTTCTCTTCTTACTCCTCTAGTTTGAACACTTTACCTGCTCAAAATTAGTCTTGAGGTTTTCTAGATCAATTAGTTGTGAATTTCGTTGGTATGGACAAAGACGGTTTTCCCGTTTTTTTGTTTATTATCCAACACTTGATTATTTTCCTATGCTTCTTGTCAATAATTTGTATTTTTCGTATCACCATTCTTTTATTTTTAAAGTTATATTGTTTGTATTTGCTGAATTAATTTGTTCTTTATCGAACAATCTTTGAACAATTGATAATCGGGAGGTCTATGTGCGATTTTTCGTCATTAACCTTTGATTGCATTGTTGCGAGTAATCTATACAATTTTAATCTTCATATGTTATGAATTTAATAAATAAGATGTATGAATTGCAACTTATAAAGATTTTCTGTCAATTCCCAAACTTTCTATTTAATTGACAATCTCTCTCAATGTCATCACATGAATTGTCTAGAGTTTATAACTCTATGTTTTTTAGGTGTAGTTAGAACTATTTGTTTAATCTTGATGAACAATGGGATAAAACCTCTTTGAACATGAGCTTTTTTGGTGTAGTTAGAACTCTTTGTTTAATATTGATGAACAATGGGATAAAACCTCTTTGAACATGAGTTATGTAGGTTTCCTATATGCTCAAATTATGTACCCGTTGATATGAACTCTCTGAGTTTATATTTAGAATCAATTTTGTCCTTTATTTTGATGTTGTGTTTGTTTGAGTCGTGTCTGGATCGCGGTCGTGGTTGTGTACTTTGTTGACTACTCCTTTTGTTGAAAAATGCTTCCTTGGAGTCTCGTCTTTCACTTCCCCAAAAGACCGTTTCTTGTTGTACCTGTTATCCTGCGATGCTTGACTCATTTTTCACCTACTTCTTCACGGGGATCTGTTTTTTTCGCTTTCTTGTTGGTCGTATGACTTAGTTTTGAGTTGTTCTCTTGACGGTTGTTTTCGTTTACCGAGTTGTTTCAATCTCTCGCTCACCGTTTGTTTCACGGTGATCGAATTTCTTACTTTGTTTCTCAAAAAAAGAAAAAAATCAAAATCATAAGGACACCAAGCGAAAAAGTGAAACTTAGTGGATACCGAAAAAAGTAAAACCTTGAGGTACCGAACGAAATTTTTTATTAAAAAAAAATAGAAAAACAGAAAAAATTCAAGAAAGAACCAAATTTGCCGACTGCCTATTCGCCTAACCCTAACC
Organism: Fagopyrum tataricum; assembly: GCA_002319775.1. Taxonomy (NCBI): domain Eukaryota; kingdom Viridiplantae; phylum Streptophyta; class Magnoliopsida; order Caryophyllales; family Polygonaceae; genus Fagopyrum; species Fagopyrum tataricum. Next base: position 154,873 of record CM008283.1, on the reverse strand, counting down.
ACATCTGCGGCTGCAGAAAGCCATTCTTCAACCATCCTCGCTTCTGCGGCTTCAATCATCTTTGCCAGTTCGCCTCGTCTTCGGTATTTTTAGAGGCAAGATTATCGGTTGTCTTCTTTCATTCTTATCAAAGCCTACTTCGTCTTCTAGTTCTACGTATTAGCAGCGAATGCTTCGTCTTCTCCTGGTATAATAGATTACAAGATTTATGGCTATTGGCTAACGTTCATGTTAGTTGAAATGTTATAATAGATTATTAGATGAACTGCTGTTGGCTAATGATTCTCCTCTTGTTAAAATAGGCTGTCATTCTGCAAGAAATAATTTAAATTGTGTAATGTCTGTAATCTATGATGAAGTGCATCTCATTAGAGTTAAAATTAATTGATTTTAGTATTCAACTACCGATATCAGCATGAAAATGCATATACCTTACCTCGTCACCACCAATTTTGAGCACTTAACCGTAAAGATGCACATTCCAAGTTACACCTGGCCCTTCCTCATGATCCAAAATGTAGAGCTCAAATTGTTTGTGACTTTGTTTTTAATGCGTTTTGGATTATCACTTTTTGTGGAAGTACTTTCTTATCTTTATGCGGGGTTAGACTAAACCCCCGTTTGGTTGTAACTCCGGAAACGGAAACGGAATGGAAACGAATCTAGTCCACATATGTACTTTGTTCATGGAATCATTCCGGTTGGTTTCATGCAAAATACACTTGTTTCCCCCAACTTTGTTACCTTATAGGGTATTAAAACTAATCAAATTCTACCACAATTAGTTCAAACCACAAGGAATGATTCCCAACAACTTCATGAACAAGGGTATACGTATGGACTAGATTCGTTTCTATTCCGTTTCCGTTTCCGGAGTTTAAACCAAACGGGGGCTAAGTATGTATGTTTCCATGTTTGTTAAGATGGAAGATATTTATCTCTCGTTTTATATATATATATATATATATATATATATATATATATATATATATATATATATATATATATAACGAGAGATAAATATCTTCCATCTCAATAGCTTTAAAATGATGATATATTGATATATTATCCTCGGATTGCCGCAATTCTATTTCTCAAGTATATGTTTTCCCGCTTCTTTTTCCCCTTATCACTTGCCACTTCTTTCATATGTGTCTCCCTCGTTGGATCCCCACAGCTCTCACCTTCATCTCTCCAGTTCTGGAACGAATCTTATCTTCTACGAGTTCTATTTTCGATCTGTGTTCTTCTCTTGCTGCATTTTCCTTCGATCTATTCTTCGCTTGCCCTTGCATTTGTGTCTCCCTTTGGGGTCTATTCAGACATTTTTGACGTCTTGCTGAATTCGTGTTACTTGATATTACCTGATAAAGATCTTGGTGATCGTGTGCTGTTTTTTTGTGCACGGTGATAAATACACCTTTCAGACTGTTTTCTGATAAAATGTTGGTTGTTTTTTGCACTATTGAATTTTCTTAAAAAGGAGGCGAGCTATTCTTTATGTGGCATATCTGTTTGCTGATATCTGGTCCTTGACAGAATTTTCTCCAATCTATAGAGTAAAACAAAAGAGTGTTACAATCTCTGATCTAGTCTTTTGCAATATCTTGTTGGTGTGTGGGGTAGAGAGAGTTAGGTTTTTTCTCCTTTTGTGTTGGATTTTCTAGTGCTTTTCCTTTTGAATTCAACATGTTTAGTTGAACTATGGGGATCAAGTCTAATCTAACTTTGGTTTTTCCTATGCAGGTTAGTTATTAGAGAGTTTTCTGGATAGCCATATGAAACCTGAGGTAGATCACTATAGGGTTTTGGGCCTTCCATCAGGGGAGGAAGGGGCTAGGCTTACAGAAAAAGAGATATCAAAAGCCTACAAGTTTAAGGCTCTTGAATTGCACCCGGATAAGAGGCCGGACGATCCTAATGCTCATGAAAACTTCCAGAAGCTTAAATCATCATACGAGATATTGAAAGATGAGAAGGCAAGGAAGCTTTTTGATGATCTCTTGAGAGTGAAGCGTGAAAAGCAGCAGCGTGAGACCCATTATGAGGCGAAGCGGCGGAAGATGGTCTCCGATTTAGAGAAGAGAGAGAAGTCTACTTTTGATTTTGATCCAAAAGAGAAAGTACGAGATGATGAAGAGAGGATAAAATGGAAGCTGCAAGAAGAGATCACTAGGATTCGTGCCTTGCATGCTAACAAAGGGGCTAGTACAAGTACAAATGTGAAGAATGACAAAATGGGAAGAAGCAGGGAATATGTTAGTTCCTCAGAGAAGGCTGAGCTTGATAATGAGAAAGTCCTAAATGTTTCATGGGAGAAAGTTGGTGGAGATTACACCGTAGAAAAATTAAAAGGGATGTTTGGGAAGTTTGGTGAGGTTGAAGATGTTGTGATCATGGGTTTCAAGAAGAAGAAAGGCAAAGCGCTTGTTGTGATGAAAACTAAAGAAGCTGCTGTAAGTTTTACCTGGATCCTTCTTCATATCTTGCTAATCTATTGGAGAATGTATTAAACTTGCCCTATATGTTAATTTTCATATCTATGTCTTATCATATCTATTGGTTGTTTGACAGTTTGCTGCCACCGGGAGTGTAATGGATGACCTTGCAATTCCATTACTAGTTGTTTCTCTGAGTCGTGCTACTGTTGAACCATTCCCAAGTGCCAAAAAGCCTGTAGAATCTGATGGTCAGAAAATTAACAAACTTGTTGGAGCTGGACATCACGCATTTGAAAGTTCAGTATTAGAGAAAATGATGAGAAAGGTTTGATGATCCTTTTGAATGTTATTTGCTTGTCACAAATTCATGGAAAATATATTGCCTAATCAAGGTTGTAAGGGAGAATGCATAATTTTTGTGGCAGTGGTGTGCCCGTGCCCGTGCACCGTGGTCTCTCTATCTATATAGCTGTGCATGATTGTTGTACAAACTAAAACATAACCTTAGGTCATTTCTTAGTTTACCCCTTTTGTATAAGAATTCACCCCCTACTTGCTACTATCTGTTTTTCTAGGCATTTTAACCCATCTCATGTTGATGAATGACCACCAACTAGAAATGCATTGTGCTGCTGTAGGTGAAATGCCACTTTTTATTACTGTCTTTTCTGCTTGTAGTTGTAACTAGGTACATAGTTTCTCAATTCTTGCTTCTGCATAATGTGGTTATAAATACAACAACTTTTGGCCTTTTAAAATGCATTACATAGTTTCTGCATAATACGTTTTTGATTTATGGTACAATTATCATAGAGGATACAATAATGAAGTATTTATATTGCTTTTGGTTGTAGCTCCGAAAAAATATTCTTGCTTACTTCCTTTGGTGCCTGTTATCTTTGCAGGCTGCAAAAGGTGGCCATTAAGGTTAGCGGTGGAAAGGTGATGATTTCTAGGCTACCATTTTATCAACAACTTACTGGAGAGGTAATACCATTTTTCTTGTAAATAACGCTAGCAAAACTAGCTGGACTCTGTTGTACGTATGTTTTATGATTTGTACTGATTTACAATAAAGAAACAACACAAAACCTTTATTTTAGGCTAAACCTTAAACAGCTTAAAACCTGATCTTGAAGTAACCGATGGGGAGGTTTGTGTAAAAAAAATCCCTCAAATGTAAAGGGTAAAGCCATTAAAGGAGGTGTTCGTAATGTATTGATCAACAGGCTAGAGGCTTGAGATTGCATGCCTTGCTATGAGAATGGATTAGCTCACAACCTAGTATTATTATCCTATTAGGGAGTTTTTTTTGAGTTAAGGGAATGGAATGGTGATGGAATGAAAAGGAAGGCATAGGTAAATCATTCAATTTCTTTTATTTTGGTATGTCACCTATAAAGGGAAATGAAAATTCTTTTTCCTGTAGTTCTGGGTGCTAGCCGGCTCGATGGGGGTCCATAAGGTCCCTTCGAACTGGGCTCCAAAATTTTGGGGCCCCAATGTATTAAAAATGTTGAATATACGTTACAAAAATCGCTTAGTCTAGATGATAACGTCTCACTATTTTTCTTGTTTTTTCCTATATTCGAGCCTCACTCTTCACTTTTTAATTTTCATTTTACTTTTATGACTCCTTCTTTTGAGGTTTTTTTATTTTCCAAATCAAATTTTAAACGGATGAAAAAAATGTAAATGACGTACTTTGCATAGATAATTTTCGGGTTTTTTTCCCGCTCTTTAAGGGGCCTAATATTATTCTTTGAGCAGGGCCCCGAAAATCATTGACGGCCCTAGTGCTACCGTGGTGCTAAAACTACCAAGTAGGACTTACATTTAACTGATTGCAACCAGTAAACACCTTCTGACAGGATGTGATTTTGCTCGCCATTGTAAAGTCCAAACCAATTCCTTAGATGAGACCCAAACCATGTATTATCATCAATTACACACAGAAGTTCCTTGATGACATTGTACTAATAGTATTTGGATGTTCGTAGAATCAGGAAATTAAGTTTCTGCCGTTTGTAGCGGCCCCTGCCTTTTCATGAATCTGATGGTTCCATCGCTGGGCGATCACCAGCCGGATGCTCGCCGGACTTTGGCAGTACCGTAACATTCCGTTGGTGCTGACATTTGATATTATTCATTTTTCAAGTAAAAGTATTAGTTTTATTATTTTTTTTATGGTTTTCTAGGTGCACACTCATCTTCCTCGTTTTTGCATTCCTTCCACTAGATAAATGTTTTTAAAATTATTTAGAAGTATTAATAACTGTGCCTCTAGATTCATTTTGAAAGATGGTTTTGTTTCTTGTATATCGAATTTTTACCATATTTTCGCAAGTTTGGTTAACCGTTTAGTGTAGCTCAGTTTTCTATTTAAGTTTTTATAAGGTTTCATTTGATATTTTTGTTTTCGTGTTATGTATGATTTATAATTCTTGATATTGTCTTATCCAAGGTAAATTATTTGTTTGTAGGATGAGAATAAACTAGTAAGTGGTAGAGATCCACAAGATGATGGCTGTGCACATCCAATACACGGTAAGAACAATTTTTCTACACCTGTCGTCTTCTTCGGCTCACCCGTCATGTAGCTTACCGCCCTTAAGCTTCACTGGAGAAGACGAGCCGCAGTCCATATCCCGTCATACCTCACCCAAATCTGGAGAAGACGAGAATTGTTGAGAACAGGGCTCAGGGGAGTTTGACTACGCCGGAAAGGTCAATTGCGCTTTTCATTCTCGATCTCGGAGACATTTAGGGCAACAACGGGGCTCAGGAATTGCGGGAAATGCCGAGAATTTGTTCCCAACTGCCGAGAACTGCATCGGGAACTGTTGAGGCAGCTGGGAAGATCGATTGCGCCGGATCGATGTATGGTTTGCGGGTTTGGATCTAATCTTGTCATTTTAATCTAATCAAGGTAATTACGTTAGATTAACTAAACCTCTATTTTTCATATGTGACCTACTACTCGTTGCAAAAGGGTTTGGCCGCCATCGTCGCCGGAGGGCTTGACCACCATCGTCGTCGGAGGTCTTGGCCACCATCGTCGCCAAGCTGGTTCGCTGTTTGCTTCATTCATGGCGGCGGGGAGAAGCTTGCACGTACCTACGAAGTAGGAATTTTGTAAATTGATAGAGTTTGTGTCTATCGATAAGGTTTGTCTAAATCAACAAGGTTTGTGTAAATCGACAGGGTTTGTGTAAATCGATAGAACTTGTGTAACTCGACCTTGTGTATACGACGGACTTTTGGGCTTGTGTAACTCGATTATGTGTAAACAAAGGACTTTTTGGCCTTGTGTAATTGGAAAATGACCTATATTTTTATGATTATATACCAAGTGTGCAACTCGTGTGGGCTTGTGTAATTCGATTGAGCTTGTTAACTCGATTTGGGCTTGTATAACTCGCCCTTGTGTAATTGAGAAATCTTGTTGAGCTTGCGTAATTGAAAAATCGTATTGGACTTGTATAATTAGGAATTTGTTTATAGTATTACCTTTATAAAAAAATAATAATAAAATATATAAGTTTAAATAGTCCAGTTGAGATAAGGGCGAGTGAGAATGCTCGTCCTTTGGGTTCAGAACTCACTAACTATCATCTAATAAATTAAAAGTAAAAAATACTTTTAACTTTAATTATCTTAAAAGTAAATGAGGATCGGTTTTACATGAATTTTTATGCGGATGTTAACAATTTTGATTCTATTTTCATTCATGATCAATAATTAAATTATGTTAATAGTAATGGCGGCAAAATTTGTAAATAGTAAAGAATCATGTGTGCCCCTTTGAATGAGTTGTAGTGTTGTACACACTGAATTAGTGAATTACATTGTCAACAGAGCAGATGACCCTATGCACGATAGCCCGACACCTCTGCATTGGAGGAGGCATATATAAATGTTGTTGATATCTATATTAATTTCTTTTACCATCTAATAAAGTATATATAATAAAATTTGTTTTTCATATTCTATAATAGTTTAGTTTGCCCATATTATTATCTGATATTGCAAATAAGATATGCAAGCGTAATTCTATGACTAGTTTCCGAACATGTAAATATGTAATGTTTATTACTATTTCAAAGATCGGAACTTGGAAGAGGTCCAATTGAGGTATTGCAATGGACATTGGAGGCACGTTGTGGCAGAACCTAAATTAGGTGAATCTCCACATTACTATTAAGCTAATATGGAATTTGGACCAAGTCAATATCAAGAGGAAACGTTACAAAAACAAGTAGAGGATTATATGTTAGGATTTCATCCTAATTCCTAAGTGGTTCAAGAAGCTACATTTCAAGCTTGGTACACCCAAATTACTATTAAGCTAGCTAGTAAACCCACGTTGCCTAGACAAAGTCATAATAAGAAAATGGACTTACATTATTAATTGGATATTTAAATTTAATAATTAATAAAATCAAATGTAATATTTTCCGGGCTATTTTTTTTTTTAAACCGAGAAGGTTACGTGTTAAGAAGGAAGGAAGAGAATACAAAGAGTTAAGATGCTTAAAGAAAGAGATCTACGGGGAAGAGATACAATGAAGTAGTAAACATAGAGATAAGAGATCTAAGAGATGCCAAGGTGATTCATCCACTGTCGACTAGAGGGGGAGTGCTTAGTCCAGATAGTTGAGGCAAGAAGCTTAACGTGAGACATTATTCCGTGGCATTAATGACAGGGTTGATAGTGGTGTTGTTGAAGACCAGGTCATTACGACTCCTCCAAGTGAAATAGAAGTAGGTGGTGAAGGTGGCGGTGATGAGTTGGACTTTGAATATTTGCCGGGCTATTTGAGTTCGTCTAAGGCTCATTCAAGGCAAAATAAGCTGAGTATGAACACTGTGCGATCGAAGCTCAATTTGTTTTTGAGTGAGCCCATTCAAGTTGCTACCTAGTGTAGAAATGTCTTTCACGAAAATGCCCATGATTATGTAAAAGTGAGCAAAATGAGTTGAAACTTGAGAACACACTCAACTCAAAAACATTAGGAAAAACAAGTTCAAACTCGGTTCACATAAATGTCCTAATTACGATACACACATATAGTACAAGAAGTATATATGTTTTGCATGAAATTTCCTTTGGGTTTGGATTATATTGAAGCAAGAACCTATCCAAGAAGACAAATAAAACGAACACAGATATATAGATCCGGTCTCTAAAGTAGCTAAAATATAATAATTTAAAGTGACGGGTCAGCAATAGGGGTGATATTAATATGCAAACCAAAACCCCAAAGTAGCTCCACGAGATGATGAAAGGCTACACAATTCCTCTCCCTAATTTCTTAATTGTAATCATATGGATGAAATGTGACGACGAACTACTAATCACGAGTAGACAAATACTATTTCTCCATATATAAGTCTATACGGTTTGAAATAAGCTGCAGGACTACTCCCTTCATATATCTATCAAAGAGTCGGTTCCTCCATTTCTCGATCCCACATCGAAAGATCTTGAGAGATATGTTAGTATCGGAGAAGATGAGTCTCTGGGAATCAGTTGTGCCATTTGTAGCCATGTTTTTAATGGAGGGAGTCACCATTGCATTGACTATAACGGCAAATGTCGCCATGGGATATGGAATGAATCAGTTTGTGTTCGTTGCTTATTCGAATGCTCTTTCTTCTCTTATCCTCGTACCTTACTCTTTCTTCTTCCACAAAGACAGGTTCTTCACTTCAATTCAGTTTTTCTTGTAATTTTACAATGAAGATCGATTTATGATCGAAATTGTTGTTAAATTGTGATGATTTTGTTGCAGCATGAGAGAGAGTTTGAATTTGAAGCTGATGACACGGTTCTTCATCTTGGGATTCATAGGGTTGGTTTTAATTTACTCTTTAAAATTAATCCTGTCATGTTTGTCAATATACAGCTGTTATTAATTATTCACTACAACTTGTAGGCTATGGAACTCGGCCCCACCTTCAATATAATTATGCCAGATTTCATACAATTTAGAATGTTAGTTATGGGAAGAATGTTGGATGGGAAATGGATGAATATATATATATATATATATATATATATATATATATATATATATATATATATATATATATATATATATATATATATATATATATATATATATATATATATATATTTATATACGTGTCAAATGATTAGGGTTTGCTGATCAGGTATGTAAGGCTTGTGCAGACCTTTTAAGGTTGGGTTAGTATTGTCAACCAGCTGCTTTTAATTGCCTTTAACATGCAACCAACTCGGGGTTTGAAGTTAACCAGGTTTCCCGGTCCGCCAACTCGGATTTTTTTCCATTCAAAACTTACATCTTGGAAACTAATCAATATGACTCGACTTGGACATATATATTTAACATTTTTCAAACATAAATGATATTGATTACTTCTACGTACGTTTGAATATACAATGTATATGATATTGTACGTTTTGTGATATCTGGCAGGATAACGATAGGGCAGAACGTAGCATTTACGGGACTGTATTACAGTTCGCCTATAGTTGTTTGTGCAATGGGTCTTCTCATGCCTTGTTTCCAATACTTCCTAGCTCTTTTTCAAGGGTACGTACCTTACTCTTTTTCCTCTTCCCTAATTGTTTTTGACATTTCATACAACTAATATTTTGTATCATAATAAATTACTATTTCAAATTGTAAAATAAGTAGACTCGTCATGATTTTAATTGGTCATATTGAAAGTTGAAAAGTATACACAATTCTATATACATAATAAATACGTAAAAACTAAAGTAGTCACGCAACTCAAATTGCCCATCAATTAAAGTAGCTCACCTAATTTTTCAACACCTAAGAGTCTCCAACTAATCTCCTTCATCTTCAATTTTGTAATCGTATATATATTACAAAAATATAAACTGTCCACCTACTTGTTAGATTTTTACTTAATTACACTGTTAAAATATTTAAATAACAAATTATATAGCTAGGACGAATTTCTGTCTCTAATTAATCTCCTTTTTTGTCTATTTTGATCAAGACAATAGTTTCACAAAAAAAATTAATTTGGTGTATAAAGATCAACCTAAGGTTATATTTTTACCCTTGTTAAATAAAGTATATTCTAGGGTCTTCACTCATTATTAATTACTCCAATTTTGTGAATGTAGAAACACAGTCCTAAATGCGAGAAGAAGAAGCAGCCAAGTGAGGATGGGTGCAATAGTAGTATCATTCATAGGAGCAGCCGTGGTGATCGGGTACAAGGGCCCTTCGATTGTTCCATCCACATTTTACACGCCATGGTTGGTCCATACAACACCGCCGTCGTTCTTGTCCTTGTCATCGTCCCAACAATGGATTATCGGTTGTCTTTTGCTTGCCTGTGCTACGTTTTTCCTTTCAATATGGGGTGTCGTACAGGTACTTAGGTTAATTTATCATCTATTAATTTTTTATTTAATTTTTTTATATATTTAACGGGTATAAGACGTGGATGGAGATCCACGTTAAATGCACACAAGCATTCGGAGTTCCATAATAGGAGGAGTAGACTTATATGTTCGACGTATGTACTAACCCAATTTTGCGCGCCTCATATGTTGTTATAGGTGGAGACATTCAAAAAGCTCCCGGACATGATGGTAATTGTAACATGGTACATTTTGTTGGGTACGGTCCAAACTGCAGTTGTGGACTTGCTCGCCGAGCGGAACTTGAGTGCTTGGAAACTAAGCATCGACTTGGAGTTAGCCATCATTATATTAACGGTGAGTAATGTAGTTTGAAACGATACCAAATACATATATGGCATGTTTTTTTTTATATTTTATATTTTATATTTTGATTTAAATTGGTGAAACATGAAAATAGGCATTTTGTGGGACATTCATGAGAAGCAAAATTCAAGGGTGGTGCATGAACAAGAAGGGTGCCATGTACGTAGCCAAGTTCAAGCCTTTTGGTATATTTTGGGCCTGCGCTATCACTATACCCTTGTTTGGAACCACTCTTCACTATGGAAGGTACATTGTCGAGTTTTCTTCTCATAGAAATGATGTTTTTCTGTTGTTTTTTTATTAAATTATTGCGTTGTTTGTTGGTATATGCAGTGTGGGCGGTGCAATGATATCAGGAATAGGGTATTATGGAATGCTATGGGCAGCAACCAGAGAAGAAGAAGAGAAAAAGGCAGATCAAAAAGATATCAGGGATTCAACTGATGATTTAGATGACCAGTTGAAGGCTCCTCTCTTGCATGATCAAGAAGAAGATCTTGTTTGAAAAGGGATAAAGGAGGATTCATGATTCTGCATTTTGTGAATCAAAATTGTACAGCCCCAGGTAACAATAGAATTAAAATATACCCCTGCTATGTACGGATGTAATTTAATCAAACTTTAACTTAAAAATATGTACGTATGATTTTCACTTTGTTGTTAAATGCAGTGCATATTGAAGGGTTGGAGGTGGAAGCTAGGAAGATTCTTGGAATAATATATAGAAGATGTGAGCATCAGAGTTATATAATATGTTCGATGTTGGTTTTTCCGATGATAGTTTATATTGTTTTACATTTATACATAAATGTGAAAATTCCGGGAAATTTGAAATAAAAAGAAGAAATATCATAAGGACGTACACCCAAGTGCATTTTTATTATCAAATAATTGCAAACCAAGTTGACTTGGTTTGACTATTTGGTTTGACTGGTAGAGATCGAGGGTAATGATACGTTGGTTTTCATTTGTAGGCTCCGACACGTTAGCTGCATATATGTGTTTAAGATAAGAACGACAAATAGTAAATGATTGATTGTAGACGGTAGAGGTTACGGGATCGTGAGCCCAATTAAGATTTGAGAAGTGGCAACCAGAATGATAACACAAAGATATTCAACACTTCTTATTTTTGGAGTTTAGAATGATAAATGATTCTTCCACAACAAGGACCGACATTTCAGGAAGAGGGAGACAACTTCATACGTATGCCATATTGCCAGATCCATTTTCAGATGACACCCAATATTATAAACTCCTATTTACTTTCGGTTATAGCAAAAAAAATATTAACAAGGAGATATAGACTCGATTGGTTTCAAAGGTAAACTAATTTATACCTCGGGTTTTGCACATATATTTGTTAATAAATGATTCGAAATTTTCGTAGACAAATGATATAAATCAAAGAATACCGTCAACATATATGATTGGTTTAATATAAATATATACGCAACACTATCTTTTTTATTTACAATAAGATAGATATTGATAAAAACAAATCTATACGTCATAATGAACCGATAACATAAAATTATTAATTTACCCCCGATGCTTGATTGTGTTGAATCGTTTAAAATCGAATTATTATGAAATCATATTAAGGAGACAACATAGAAAAAACTAATTTTCAAGACGAAGCAATTGAATGTTTACCTGACATAACGAAAAAAAAAAATCTGCTTATAGGAATGTGAGAGATTGATGAATCCATCACAATTAGTTGATCCATATATATAGCGGAAAGTAAAACGGAGCTTTTCCCGCAAGTTTTACGATAGAAAATAGCTTATTTGAGAAGTTTTATTTTTTGTTATTATTCCACAAGTTTTACTAATTTTATATTATAAGGATACACGACATAATTAGTTTTTAGAATCTAGTTTTACAAACAAATATTATTGACTTAATTAGTGATTTAGTAAAAAAATTATTCCGAGAAAAATTATGAGGCTACCACTCAGCATGAACATCGCCTACTTTAGTTAATTATATAGATTAAACCAAATATCTAATTTGATTGGTAATGGGTGTCGCAAATTTTAGGGATGATCATTTCACCCGTATCCGGTTATTCATTCACACGAATCAAATAGAAAGGAGGTTTCACGGTTAATTATACAAACAAATCAATGTTTTCTCGACAACGGTGTCAATTTTGATGAAGGTTAAAACGTAAGTATTCAATCTCGCAAACAATACAAGATCCGGTTATCTACGATTGTGCAAACGGTTCATATGAGACCGTAATCTTACGGTCCGGATCGAATTGTTTCACTACTTGTAAAATAGTCGACTGACCATACCGTACCAACGTCCTTATCAAAAAATCAAAAGAGTAAACAAAACGATCCAGACCGGAACATTATGGTCCATGACCTTACCGGACAGTTATATCATGGACCGAGACCATATCTGATGATTATTGTCCAGGACCAAACCCTAATTTTCGGTCTGGTCCAAATCTACACACTTCTATGGTTATCAACTACCTCTTTTAAAAGAACTTCCCTCCTAATGTGGATTAAACACATTTCCTTCCACTTATTTCAACCTTTTCCACATTGTATTCTTTAGTTGAGAAAATATAATTGTCTTTTGATTCACCTATCATGGTAATGAAGTCCTAGATACTTCTCATGTTTATCAACCTCCCTTATCTCAAAGCATGGTGATAACATCCATTTTTAGCGTTTTTCATCATCCTTTGAACAATTAGTGTAGAATTGCATTGCATTACGGTAGACTTCTCTCCTTTTTGTGTTTTCGAACGAAATTTACTCGTGCGTTTATAATATTGCAGGCATTATAGTCCTTCTAAGAGCTAAAATGGAGTTATTCTCAGAAGAAATCTTGCAACACAATAAGGATCACCTTGTAATCAAGGAAGTCAAGGTCAAGAGTGAAATGATTCAGATCCAAGAGTGAAGAAATAAAGACCGCATTCTCAATGAAGAAGTTCTAGTCGGTCGATATGCCCCATATATGTTCCGGGCAATTGACCAATTCTCCAAGATGACACGTTATGCAACAAGTAGAAGTAATTACTATAGAAAATCGGCTAATATATCCATACAAGTCAACCAACTAGTCCGCCTACCACATCCGGCTTGTACGATCTATCTTTTCTTTCCCTTTTTGTCCTTCTTGTTTTGGGCTATCTTTTAGTCCGTTCATTTGAAATAATAATGGAGATTCACTTAATGAAAAGATAAGAATTGGATTGTGTGTGATTTATGATGTGTGTTATTATGTGTGTGTGCTATGTAGATATTCTTATATAGTGATTGTTAGCTAACGGTGAAAACCGATGTTGTAGACCTTGCAGGTTAACCGCCTAGAGGGAGCCGGAGAGTGTGGTCAGCCAGGATTTTTCATATTTTGTCATTTCGTTATTTCGAGTTCCTTTCGGGTTATGCTGAGGATTTCCTCCTTTTTCTTCTGTTGGATATTATTCCCCTTTACGGCTGTTATCATTTTTTTCCCTTTTTAGTTCATGCATTATTAAGTACTTTTCAGTTTTATCGGTTTCTTTTTGTGCCTTGTTGTACGATTCTAGTTTAGTTGTTGTTCAACTAAAGCCGGAACCCACTGTAAGGTTCTAACCAGTATCATTCCGGGTTCTCAAAATTCGGGGTGTTACAATTTTTTCCTCCTTCGTGACTTTTACCTCCACCTCTCTCCTTTGTACATAACAACAACTTTCATAATCTTTTTCTATCATTTTTGTCCTTGTTCTTAGATCCATTGTCAACCGGTTTAATGATATCTAATTGAGAGGTGGTTACCGTTACACAAGCCTCTCTTGTTTGATGAGGTTTATTTGACTCACCTAGTGTTACTTTTCATTCAAACCAATACCATTTTGATTATTATATGTTGTGTCCTCCAAAGTCTTATAAGAACATCCGAGAGTAATCTTCTACCCATATATGCCTTGTTGTTATCACCATGAAGTTCGCTACTTGCATCATTATGAGTATGGTCCTCTCCTGAGACATTCTTCTCTTTGTTGCTATCACCATGAATTTCAAGTGAAATATTAACCGTAAGAATACCTAGTCAATCATGCGAGCGAGGGTCTGACATCGATTACACCCAACTATGATCAGTGTTGACAAAAAAAAGAAGAAAATGAAAGTAAGACTACACGTACGAGCATAAACATTAGACCAAATGGAGTAAGGTGAAAGTTATTGATCAAGCCCACGTAATTGCTAGCTAGTATTCTTTTTATCGTCAACAAGAACAACATGTAGTAACACACCCAGATGAACATTGCAAAATTTTAAAAGATACATATTTTGTTTTTCTAAAATTCTCCCACTTTCCCACACATTAATTCACTAACACGAAATCAACTCCGACGCCGCAATCAATGCTCAGTGGACTGGACTTGGAGTTGTGGTTCGCGATTCTGCAGCGGTCATCCAGAAGGTTTGGATTAAGTCCGTTAATGGCGGAGCTGATGGCACTAAGGATATGTTTGGTATTTATATCTGGATATCAAGATATGAGTATCAATATATATGTATTAAGATATGGATATGAGATATCAAGATATGAGTATGTTTGTTATCTTAGAAGAGAAAGAATAAAAGAGGAGAGCATATTTGATACCACTATTTTTTGGAGTATATCAAAACAAGAAAAACTGTGTATTAGAATTATATCAAGATATCAATCTGATATCCATATAGTCTTATCCAAAACAAAGTTATGAGTTTTTTTATATCGATACCCATATCTGATATCTAGATGTGGATAACAAACAGACCTTGGATAACAAACAGGCCCTAAGGCTGGTGGTTAAACAAGGCTTGGAGATAGGTATTTTGAGAGTCGGGACTCCATGTAAATGGTTCTACCGTGATTTCACATAAGGCGTAATTGAGATAAACTAATGTTTAGTGCGTATTTGTGTTTTTTTTTCAAGGTTTGTGTTTTAAAAAAACTAGTTATTAAACTAATGTTTAGTGAGTATTTGTGTTTTTTCTCAATGGTTTGTTTTTTAAAAACACTAATTGTTATTTGTTTGACTTATTAAACTAGTGTTTTGGGATAAAACTTTGTTTTAGTTTGTAATAAGGAAAAAAAACTAAGGACAAATTTGTCTTGGTAGACCCAAAATACTAATATATGTAACACCCGGAATTTTGGAAACTCGGAGCGTTACTGGCTAGGACCTCACAGTGGGTCCCGACCTTAGGTTGACGTCAATAACGTCGGATTTTGCAACAAGGCACAAATATTTTAAATCAAATTCTTTCAAGAACGTAAATAACTTAACAGATTCTAGACCCGTACATAAGTCAACGGTTAATAAACAACTCTACTGCAATGAAATAAATAAACTAGAATTATATAACCCAATACCCAAACTCCTAGTACCGTCGGGTCCTACATTTAGCGGTCTCACGCTCCGTCCTCTCGTCTTTGGAAAACTTTTATTCCCCCACTCGCGTGCTTGATCTGTAGCGCCTTATTAATTTTATTTTGTCCCGAGAAGGGTGGAAAGGTAATTACCTTTACCCCAACCTGACACGGTTACTATCTTGGTGTGCGCCGTCTATACGAGACAGGCGACTATAGCTATTATTATTTTTAAGTACAAATTCACACTAACTTACTACTACCGAGAACTGCAGAGTAGAGCGGTGGTTTCCGTACTACTACCCAACCCGACTAAACAAGAAACAAAACTTTGAAATTCATTTTGGAAAACCAAATCCCTTTTTGGGTTCTGTTTATACTTGACCTTTTCAGAAGATTGCGAGTGTCATTGTTGCCAACCTAGAGTTCTGATACCATGCTGTAACACCCTGAATTCTGGAAACTTGGAGTGCTACTGGATATGATCTCACTGTGAGGTCCTAGCCAATAAATAAATAATTTATTTTTAATATAAATATAAGTATACCTTTAATAAACTTTAATTATTAATATATCATATGACAATTAGTATATATATAATTGTTTTATAAATACTTGTGCAAGACACAATAACTAAACTAGTGATGATATAAACACACGTGTAACATCCTCAAATCATTTATTAATAAGAAGAGTAACTCAGTGATTTATATATAATGATTTATATGCTTGTCTCACAACATCAGTGTTATCGGTTTTAGACAAATCATCTCATCAATAACCTCTACCAAATTCCAAACAATTAAACAAAATATATGTATTAATATATGTATAATCAATTGAAAAGAACTAAACGTTCTTGATCTGAAATCAACAAGTGATGACATAGATAAGATAATGCAAAAATAATAATGAAAAGAAAATCATATTGCAAAGGTGGATACCATATGGGTTTGCGAAAATAGTTTAGAAAAAATGCAATAAGAAAGTTGCGGAGCTAGGAAACTAGTCCACATTATTTACATCCTCACTTGTTTATAATGAACAAGAGGAAATATATAATATGATATGATTTGAAGTTTTGAGTTTAGGCTTGAGCGGCATTGAGAAGGTAAGCATCGAGCTCCTTGAAGTTGGTGGTGGCGAACTCGGTGAGGAGATCAGGGTCGGGCACCTCCTCCTTCGCCTTCTCGTACTCGAGACTCCACTTCACTATGCTCCCTTCTTCCTTCGGTACCACCACTAGCCTTGCCTTGAACTTCTTCAGTATCTCAAGAAGCTCGCCGTCTATCACCGAGTACGACACCGTTTTGTTCTCTATGTCTACCTCCTCTATCTTCTCCTTGGAAGTTGTCACAAATGGAATCCCTACACGAGGAAGATAATGAGTGTCCGTTTAAAATTGCTAAAAATTATCTCAATACTAGAATACTTTCAAATCAATCAAAAATTATGTTTATATAGCGATTCAAATGGAACTTCAGATCACTTTAAAAACGTGAAAAAACACTTTCATTTTTTTCCCATAGCCTTTTTTATTCCATTTTCATTTCAACTCTCACACAAAACGTGCACCGAATGAGTTATTCATTTTGAGAGAATGAATGGAATTTCGTACCTTCGGCATACTTTACGAGGCGGACGGATCCGACGCTTTTGCCATCACCCTCGAGGACCTCGATGCTCTTGTATTGTTGGGGGAAGGCCTTGGGGAAGATATTGACCGAGTCGCGGATGGCTTCCCAAAACTTGTCAGCGGAGGCTTTCAACTCCACTTCTACATCAATTCTTCCGGCCATATCCATTTTCAACAAGTAAAGCTTTTGAGTATAGAAATGTAGTTTGTGTTATGTTTGATACAAATTTTGCAATCATACTTATAGGAGTAAGAATGTACATTGGATGCAAGCTAGCTAGATAGATATCAATAATGTCCATATTGTGTTTGGTGCATGTATTAATCACGTTGGTTAGGAGAAAAGTTTAAACTATGTCAGTTTAAAACTTGATTTTTTTTATTATTTTATTTTGATTGGGTGTTGTTAATTAAGTAGTGGTGAGTTGTGAATTATTGCGAGACAAATAGAGATGGAGCAATAATAAATGAGATAGGTATTCGTTAATGGTTAATAGATGAGAATGATGGGCCTTAATTTCTCAACAACTGCTTGTAAGTTGTATGAAGCTGTGGGTCATAAGTGTCATTTTATATACTCTTTTTTCATTGGCTCAACGAGTTTTCCGTCTTGAAACTTGATTTTTCAACCGAAATGACGGTTGATTATTAATATATATTATATAATTTTAAAATAACATATTATATATATTATTAGTAAGGAAAAGTATGTATTTATAAAACGATGATTAGAGAAAATAATTAGTCACTCTACAATTAGAGGTTAATTTGGGAGTTATTTATTTCCAAGCAAGTTACACATTTACTAATATATCAATGTTATATCAATGTTAGTACTAGTTTTTCTTGTTATTCTCCTAATATTTATTATTTTTCAAAATCTCTCACTTTATCTCTAACGTGACGAAGGAAGTTAAAAATCCAACATTGGTATTGTGAGAGCCATTGACATAATCATCCAAAATAATTTGATTCTTCGATTTTTGATCTTCGTACTAGCAGTCAATACAAGGGAGATCTTTACATTTGATGATTTAATTCTCTTCCGATTCCTCATTGATAAGATATGGTCTATACAAATGTAAGTTCTCTATTTGGTCCACATCAAGAGGGAATCGGAATTGATATTTGAGGTTTCCATTTTAGCGTTAGGATTCTTGATACCATGCACATGTTAAGTACAAAACAATTTAGATGCTTAAGCAAACAACGAACTTGACCTTCAAAAGTGGTTTGAATGCCAAGATGCATACACTACGATCACCAAATTAAAGTGTTGTTATTTGAACAAGCAAGAATCGAACAATATGAAACTCACAATGCTATATTGGATAGCGAGCATATGAAATCCAATATGCTCTCATGTATTTATCATGATCAATCTTTTTAGCTATATAGAGACACTAGGCACCCCACATAACCAAGAGTTGGCCATATATATCTTTTGACACTCTTTATATGATGGCTTTGTCTCATTTAGGATGAACTACCATGTAAATGGTATTGAGAACAGAATAAATGAACTCCATGGCATGGAAAATTTGTTAAGCAAAATACTCCTATTCACAACTTGAAGAAAGTTCTTAATGTTAACAAAGGGAAAGAGTTCAAAATTTTGGCCAAGAATAAGAATAATTTCCAAGAGAAGTGAAACCAAGTTGCAAAACTGATAGCACTCATTTTAATATCTTTTTTCATCATCATTCTTATTCATCCCTTTACTCTTTTGGGCATAGTTGCATGACTTTATCGGCATATTTCCTTTCCTTTTATAAATTGGAGATTCATTGGTTAGTTTACAACATTGTAGGCATTCGAAGCGTTTGTGGAGCTAGATTGGAGTTATTTATGACGGAATGACCTCATACACACTAATGGTCTCCTTGCAATCAAAGAAATCAAGGTCAAGATGGAATTGATTGAGAACCAAGAGTGAAGACGAAGAAATCCTCGGGAAATGTGCTAATTGATAACACTCAAATTAATTTTTTTACCATTATCATTCTATTCCATTATCTATCCCTTTGAGCTGAATAACCTGATACATACTAATGGCTTCCATGCGGTCAATGGAGTCAAGGTCAAGACGGAAATGATTGAAGTCCGAGAATGAAGTGAAGAACATCGGGAGAAAGTTCAAAATGCTCGACTTGGACCCACGTCGTCCGACAATGCCCTATTACTTCAACACTAGATCCCGGAAATGACATCCCTTTGTTACCAGGAAGATCCTAGAGAAATTATGTCAAACCCACAACTTGGACACGGGAGGTTGTCCTACGAGCCTGCTTGACCTTCTTGCATCAATGTCGTATTTTGTTTTTTTTTTGTTTCTATATTATCTGTGGTCCAATCTTATCTTAATATAAGATGAGATCAAGTATATTTGATCATATCTTAATAGAAGATGAGATCAAGGGAGATCTAGGATTTATGGGCCTTTTCCGCACCCTACATCAATTGTGAAATTGACAGTTGAGATTTATCATATTCATGTTGTGATGATCTGGATTCTGGAATGCTTTATCTCTACTGTTATGAGTGCTATCTTTCGTTTAGATTTTATCCTCTTTAGATTTTATTTCTAACATTCTAATGATCTAGACTTTCTCCTATTTTTTTGTTCCGTCTTATAAAATGTTTTACGAAGCTGCCATAAAAATTTCTTGATTTCTTGTTAAAAGACTACCTACCTAAGACTAGGGTTTTACTCCGATCTTGTCTATAGTTATTCCATTATTTTTCTTTGGTGTTCTGAATGAGATTTGGCCCGGCCGACCTGTCCTTGTCGGATGATCGAGCTACCAATTTTGCCTTTTGTTTATGTGTTTTTTATGTGACCCTTTACATCTGTACAAATTCAATTTACTTTATTTCTTAGATTTTATTTCTTAATTATTTGGTCAAAGCGAGACATGACCAATTTTAACAACTAAATTTACCGACTAAATTCTAACCATCAAATTTAACGACAAAAATAATAAATTAACGATCAATCCTAAAAAAATTAACCAGCATAAAATTTAACGATCAATTTTAACGATCAAATTTCAACGACAAATTTTAATGACTGGTATACGACCAAACAAAATTAACGATTGGTATACTATATTTTTACGACCAAACAAAATTTAATGACTGATATACTATTTTTTAACGACCAAAATAAAATTTAACGATTGTTATATTATATTTTTAACGACTGGCATACTATATTTTTACGTTATTTTAATAGTCGTTAATTTTTTTTTAACGTTCGTTAATATATAATTATACCGTTAATATATAATTATACCGAAGAGAAATGATTTGTATTTATTATTTAAAACAAAAGGTACCGGTTCATCGAGTTAGAAGTAAAAAAAGTAAAAGACAACAAATTGTCGGTCAACCCTTTCTCAGTAGCGGTGACACAGTATTACCAAAACCCGTTGCTGCAGAGGGGAAGAGCGACCTACTTCTCTTCAACACCGATTCTTCGAGGCCGGTCTTGCTTGCACGATAGAGAGGTATGAAAAGGAGCAGCCTCACGTGTCGATCTCTGCAGACGAGGAGAGGAGAGCTCCAAGTCTGTCCCGCCTAGCTCACAACAGCAAGGAAACGAAAACGTTCACAGGCCCCGGGTTGGTTCTCATTTTCACTGCACTTCCGTCTTCTCTTGAGTCTTGAACACCGATTCTTCGAGGCCGGTGCCGATCTGGGTTACATTAGTAGGCCGAAAGTCGCGTGCGGAGGTTAGAAGAGAGAGAGGAGGGAGCATCGGTCAGTTGCGATTGCGTTCAACAGAGGAGGATCTTCAAAGGAGGAAGGAGCTAAGAGGAGTTGGGCCGGGTGAAGAAGAAATAAAAGTTGGGCAAGCAAGGAATGAAGACTAACCCAGGAGAGACTAATGGCAGCTTGGAAGAGAAAACGAAGGAGATGAGGTAGGCTAATGGGGTTTTCCTTGAATTGGGCCACAGGGAAAGAAGAAGCGTGAATTGGCTAGCAGGTCAGTTCGAAGTAGAATAGGTTGGGCCGGAGAGATGGTGTTGTTTGAAAGTTGCTTAGAATTTATACGTGATTTGATAAGTGCGTAGGGATTTTGAGAAACCAATGGTTGTACTATATAGTAGTTGTGCCATGATTGATGAACAATAAGTAGAATATTTTTCATAATATGTTGTGTTCTCATTGTAAGATCTGGTGTTGTTATTTTTGTCAAGTTATTCCAATAGGAATTTCCGCTTAAAATTTATTGCGGATACGTAGAACTAGGTTTTTGACTGTATGGATTGACTACTATTTACTTGGTTTAATTGTGTTGACCACGTGTGTTCCAACAAAAATAAATTGTGTTTAGCACGTTCAAAGAATGACTATTAACCTCTCTTTAACCTTCCTCTTTTGATAATAAAGGTCAGTTAAAAAGCCACAAGTTACTTTACATGGATGAAAACTCACAACAATATATAGATATACTATACATGAGAAACAGAAGTAAGTTAAGTAAGAGAAGCTGGGAGAAGTAGAATGAAGAGCGTTATCGTGTTGAGTGTCGTCCACCTCCTTCTAGTTTTGCCGCAAAGAAGCTTGGCCGCCACTTACACTGTCGGAGACTATGATGGTTGGGGACCTTACTACAAGAATTACACTTCTTGGGTCACAGGAAAGACCTTCCACAAAGGCGATGTCCTTTGTAAGTAAATGCCCCTTTTCTTTTTTTGTTTGATTTTTAGAAATATATAATAAGGTGTAAGACGTTTTACGATGTGTAGGGTTCAAATACGCCGAGGGGTACAAAGTGCAGGAAGTCCGTTACGCGGATTTCAATAAGTGTAACGGCAACAACACCTTGTTTGAAGGGGCTGACGGAAATACAAGAATCACTCTCAAAACTGTTGGCTACCATTTCTTCATTTGTGATGTCTTCGAGGGTTGTGCTGTTGATGGAATGAAGATGGTCCTCAAAGTTACATAGACAATTTTTCATTACATCCATAAATATATATATGACACTCAAATAATCATTTCAACCTTCTACTCTTCTTATATTTATGGAATGAAGAATAATTTTAAGCTATTTTAAAATTTTCTTAGTATGTGTTTGAATAGTTGGTACTCAACACCTTTTACGCATTAAATAAATTCAAAACTAGTTTAGGGCGGGCACGCGTAAAGAGGAAAAATATTTTTTTTTTTTACGTGTTAACTTCGTGTCTCATGTCATTTTCATATGCATCCTCATTTTATAATTTTACTAGTTAATTAATACATACAAGTCATTATTATAGGCAATATAATATATATATATATATATATATTTTATTTCCATTTATAATTTTACCACAATCTTCTACTTATTTTAAAATATATCATTATCAAATATTATTTGAAAAATATTTTCACCTTTATTCACAAGATCATTGTTTCATACTCAAACTTTAACACGTAAATATATAATGTTTATATTATTTCATAAGTACTCACCGATTAACAAATGTATAAAATATTACGCCTGATGATGTCAAGATTCTCTAGAGGGTGCAACGAGTCTTGCATGACAATGTTGTGTCACCTAGGTATTCAGATGTAGTGTTTAAGAGGATCGAATTTGCTATTCAGACAGGGTTGACAACACAGTTTGTTGTCCGCCTAACTTCTAACTCGATGTAATTTTAGCAAGACATTTTTTTTTAAATTCTTTGCTCTATAAGGATGAAATTTAAAAATATCTAAGATAAATTTTAAATTGAACTTTTTATAACTTCTATTTATTTAACACTTATATTCCAATTTTAAAAATAAAATTTATTTTTCTTTATAAATTATTTATTTCACTCTACATTCGTATAGTTATCAACATTAACTTATTTTTACATTATATGATAATTGAAAAAATAGAATATATAATATTTCTTTAATTAAACTATTTTTATTGTTTATATATAATATAATTAATATGTATAACATAAAAAATTTATTTTAACTTTTCTTCAGTTAATTTATTTAAATTACAATATATCAAAAGTATTAAGTTTTAAGATTATATCCGTGTCTTGGCACGGGGAACTAAACTAGTACATATAAATCAGAGTGAAAACAAATTATGCAGATTCCGATCTTGTTCTTGTTTTGATCTTGTTCTAATCTCGACTGAATTTCATAAAAATAGCAATCATATATGTCCGACAAAAAGTATTCAAGACGGGATGAGCCTTAACTTCTTCATCCTTATGGACTCATCCCGTTCACGGTAGAAATACCCGTGCCGTGCACGAGAACTTGTTGAAATTTTAAATTTTTTTATTTTATTTCTTTATATATGTTTGTTTTACTTTTCCTTTATAATTATACGATTTTATTATGATACAAAGCCTCAAACTTCAACTATTTTATACTATTAAAGTCCTTTTCTGATGATAAGATTTCAAAATATTTGTTATTGCTACAATTAGATCTTAGATCTTAGAAATTCCAATTGCAGAACGTTTCTTAATATTGGGTTTTATATCTAGGGAGTTCGAATTATATTTTAAATTAGCAGTTTATAGTATCTTATACTCTAAAATCCAGGTTATTATTATTATAGATATATAGTTTGACACATAGTACATCTAAACTGAAGTTATTTTTTGTTATTAGGTCGTTTAGGTGATAACTAGAACTATTTTCAGTTTTTTTTATATATAAATACACCAGGTAATTTTTTTTATAAAGAAAAGTAGTTCGAAACACTAGACGATACGTCATAAATACATCAACTATTTTGACTGCCTTATTTTGATTTATTAATTAATTTCTTAATTTAAAGAATTAGAAAGACTAGTTAGAGTATTTTCATACTAGACATTGAGAATTTTTTTAACAATTTTAGAAAATAAAATAAAATATCAAGAAGAGTGATAAAATCAAAGCAAATAATTGGAAAGAAGTTTTTCAATTTTTTTTTTATATCTTTCAGGTTTTTTAACCAATTAATGGGCCTACTTTTCTGTAGATGAGATTTTTAACTAATAATTATTTAATTTGAGTTAAGATGTATAAAAAAATTATAAAAAAGGTTTTAAGCTGGAGTAAAATAAATTCATATATTTATTTATTAATAAAAAATATAAAATATCATATTAAAAACTCTAAACTAAATTTTGAATTAAAGATGTCCTTAGGGAACAAATTGGATCATCTTTAAGGTATTGACTTCATCCTTAATTTGATGGATTGGCCGGATCGTATTAGTTAGGGAGCATAATGTAGCCATGCAGGCCAACGACTTTTTCAGGGCCTAAGGCTAAATAAAATATATGAAAATAAATATTAAACTATAATGAATACTAAATAACAAGCAACGTTACACAAACTGGTAGGCATTAAACTATTTTACATGTTCATATATTGCACCTTTAATATGTAATTAATATATCCTTATCAAACAAATAAAAATTTACATAAATCTTAAAATAGACCAATATAGTAATATATAATATTGGCTCCAAAAGAGATAAAATGGATAAATTTTAACCGAGTAAGACTAAAAATAATAGATAAATGTAAAACTAAAATATTGTATTTTTCAACTAAAAAGACAGTAAGAATTTAAAATTTTACTATAATTATAAAAATTCATTATGCAAATGGACTCAATATTATATGATTATATAATTTTATTAATTAAATGATGATGGATTTATTTGATATTTTAATTTAGAAAAAACTAAAATAAAAAAATCATGTAAAGATATTTTTATATTCAAATTTAATATTATGAGTCTAGATTACTACATCGAGTTAGAAGTTAGGCGGACAACAAGTTGTGTCGTCAACCTTTTGTAAATAGAAAACCCGATACTTTTAAATACTACATCTGAAGACCTAGATGACAAAAAATTACCATGCAAGACCCGTTGCACCCTCTTGAGAATCTCGACGGCATCAGGCGCAAGAAAACCAAACGTATCAAAAGCGAACGGAAGAAACGCATGTTGGTTTTCAAGACAAGCTCTTTCATGCTTAACCACCTTCAAAGATGTTGCGTTGAGAGCCGCCTTACCCACCACAAAAGCTCGTTATTTAAACCAAAGGAGAGGCTCTTGTCAAATCAATACAAGCATGTATTTCACCCACCCATCCAAAAACTAACACATCTACAGGCCTCAACGTAGACCTTCTTTTATGCGGATCAGTGCAAGAAGGATACAATCGCCTCTTTCTTGGCCGAGATCTCTACTCTCTTAAACACGTCACATAAAGCATCATGAACCATATTGTGCCTATATTTGAAGCGGAGTAATTCTTTACAATGAACCGCATGCTCCCCAAAAACATCAAAAGGCCTCCCATAATTAGGCATAGGACAAAACACACCAGACGAGAACAAAGGAATCATAAGGCGATACTTGAGGATCGTGCGATACTCAACGAGAGACATACATTGTCCAAGTCCATCAATAGGTATGGAAAGAAGGAAATCTTGGCTATGCGCTGCCTGTATACATTGAAAACCCGCTTTTTGTCTAGCAGTCAAACCAAACGTTGCTTCCATCGCTTGTATTGTCTTACCAAAAAAAGCATTAGCCAAAACATGTTGGGCTTTAGGGGGGACAATGCTCTTTACAGTAAAACCAGAAAGATCAAAACTAGGAATAAAAGTTTGAAGATTGTCCAAAGATCCAAATAAACTCATAGCCCATATCAACAACTCCACTGTCCCGTAAAATGTGACCTTGAAGGGCCCAAGACTGAGCTCTAGAAGCTACAAAAGAAAAAGAATAAGTCTCCATAGCTGAGTATAACCCAAGGTCTCCACACCAAATCAGAAAAGAAGCAAGTCGCCACTGAAGATCGCCAAAAAATGGACCCCCACAAACCACAATATCCTCGACTGATTCACGGAGTCCCAATATAAATAAAAAAGTAGATGCACTCTCCCCATGCTCCGGTAGACAAGTCCTCAAGCTAAACAATATCTTAGCAACACCCATACAGGAACGAAGCAAAAGAAGCTCACTCTGCGGGTCTCTCAACTGCGGAAGAAGGGGCATCAACTCAACCACCTTAACAGCTCTTTTCATGACTATCTTTCTAATAAACTCATCATCTTTACTCACAGCCCCACCCAACAACTTAAACACCTAGAACCAGCCTAGCAATTCCATGAGGGAATAAATCTTCTCTAAGTTTCGGTTCATCACACGAAGGCCAAAAGAGCTCAGTCTTGTAAACATTCACCTCAAGGCCAAAACTCGGGCCAACTTCTCTAATGATATCAAGCGCTCTAGCCACTTCCTTTGTCCGGCCAATAACAGTACCATCATCAAGATACCAAACATGTAGAAGAAGCTTGCAACTATCTCTGATCCGATGAAAAAGTGGGTGCAAGACAAGGGAAAAAAGAAGCGGCCCCAAAGGGTATCCTTGTTGCACACCAGTAGCCGACCAAATAAAACCATCACCAACATACAGACGGGCAACCTAACCATACAAGAAATCAACCCAAAAAGAGATAGAGGGACATCTTTCCCTTACTTCCCTAAGTAAAACAGTTATGTCAACCAGGTTGAAGGCATTAGAAATATCCATTGTCAACATGTTAGAGAACCATCAGAGTGACGCTCGCTTAAAACCCTATTAACACTATGTAGAATAGCCTATGCACCACCTGAGATCCCAACTCCAAATTGAAAATCTCCAAGATTCCTTCATATCTTAACTCACTCCCTTCATGGCTATTTTGGACACCGGTCGTCTCCATATAGTACCTCCTACAATGGGACGAACCCCATTGTCAGGCTTCAACAGTGGCGTAAGAGATGTTGAAGCAACAAACTTAGCCAAACTCAGAGGACACTTACCTCCTAACCACAAATTGACCACTGATGAAAGCGCTCTCAAAAGACCTGTGGAAACCGCACAACCCTCATCACACAAAGCATCTATAAGGTGTTGTGCTCTCAAACCATCTCTACCACAAGAGGTTCCTTTGGGAAAAGACTTGATGCATGTAAAATCAAATCCACATCAACAATGAGGGGTGGTTCATGAAAAGTTGAACAAGGCTTACAAGGAGGAGGTTTGAAGGGATGTTTAGCCTTCAACGCCTTCAAAGTCTCATCACTATAAGGAGCTACCCCAGAGGAGCACAAAACTTTTACAACAGCCGTAAAATGTCCATCTAAAACCTTCCGAAGACACTACTTGATATTAGGGTTCATCTCCCAACCTTCTTCATTCTTTGAGTCGCCAGCAACCCTCACAACAAGTTTATGCTCTGAACTTCCTAGCAAAGCATGCACAAGCCTAGAAACACCATCAACTTCTCTCCAAGTAGACAAGACCTGCAAAATCCGTTGATGTTGAATAAACTTACTACATCCTGATCTTCTATCACGCCTGCTCACATGCCTGAATAACTGCAATGTACGACGAGGGAGCAAAAACAACCTAGCCCAAGCATCCACACAACTTGACTCAACAGCCACCTTTAGAAGAGCACTCAATAACGCTTGAGAAAAGCTTAAACGAAAACTATGTGGGATGCTTTTCAAAGTAGTGATAGGAACGTGCATAACCCTCTCCAACAAACCAACATCAAGCACCAAACCCCCATCGACTGCAATCTGATCAACAACAACCATCTCCGAGATATCCTCCATCGGTCTCGAAATACCCACAATGTATTCAACAGGCTCACCAAAAGCATAAACAGAACCATCGGCGTGACAACACTCACGACTCAAAGCATGAAGACACATACATCGGCCACATAACCACATAACCACATCTTGAGGATGGTCAAAACCTCCACAAACATCACAAAAACATCAAGGTTATACTCAAGGATGCCCCGAATCTCATTCTTACACTCAATTCCAAAAAGATGTTTCCTTTTCAAGTGACCAACCAAGCAAGATAAACCTCTACTTCCCTCCCTACCACCACCACACCCATGAAAGGAACTAAACGGACAAAAAAGAAACCCATTGTCTTCCCTGTTTTCCATAGAAAACAACTAAGACAATTTTTTTTTTTTATAGTGAGTTAACTCGCGAATTGACTCACCAGCTAAGTCAACTAAGCGAGTTGACAGACCGAGTTGACTCATCTTTTCCCATTGAAGGCGTCGGTGATATCCAAGGCAAAGTTTTTGTCAACGAAATCCCAAAACAACATTCAATCTATCACCTACCTTGTCTTCTTCCTCATCAATTCTCCTATGAGATTAAGGAAACCCGATCTAGGGTTTGGCGGCGGAAACCCAAAACAAAGCATCTGAAACCCTAACTTGCATCTCCTTCTTCCTCGTAGATGATTGTTGGCGCTGGTATTGCCTCGATGGCACTGGTGGCAAGGAAGGACAAGAAAGGGGGCGGCGGTTGGTGCTAGGGACATGACGGAGGCGTGTTCTCTTCCACCGGCGGCGGCGAGCGACGAACCTGCGACAAGTGTTCCAAATATCAGTAGGGTTCCTATTATCCAAAATTCCAAACACCCGATTAGGGTTTTTTTTGTAGATCTCGACGGCGGATGACCTCCTTCCAGCACGGAGACAACTTCTCCTCGGCGACGACTCTGGTGGCAGGTGGCAGGCGGCAGCGGCAACAATAGAGGACTTGGGCGACGATGACAACTTAAAAATATTAAAGAAAATTTAGCGAATCTAAGTTTCAATTTACATACGACATTTGGCTTAATATGAGGTGGCGCGATGTAAAAATGACAAGTGGGTTTAACCAATTATGCTTCAATATTATATAGTAGATGCCTCAAGTATTATCTTAAATAGAATATTTCGTTACTAACGCACGGAGTATTATTAGTATAACTAATTTATTGTCCTAACTTTTGTGCAGTTTTTCAATTGAAATTTTATTGTATTTTATTTATAACAATTTATCATCTCTTTTGTACATAAGTTATAAACTATTTTTGGTTGTTCGTGATTTGAGTTCATTGCCTAAACGATGTAACTTAAATATTTTGATCTTTTGTTTCAAATTGTATGCTTAAAAGATTCCATGGATATTGTTCTCTAACTTTGGAATAGGGTTCCTTGAGAACTTGAGCTTTTAGAGGAAAGGAAGATGACGCCTAAGACCACGTTCTCAAGGCTAAGGGTGAGGGTTTTAACGATTTGAAGGACCGAAGCTTGAAGTGGCAACTATAATTGTTTTGTGAATTTCGGTTTAGGATTTTCTTGGCAGTTTTTAGCTTTTCAAGGAAGACCACCTAGTGCATAGGAACGCATTTTTTTGGGTTTGGGGATATGGTATTCATTGGTTCATCTTATTTGGGCTAATAAAGATGTTGGTTGTACCGATCTCTTTAGTTTTTTTTTAGAATGGAAAGCGGTTAGGTTGTACTACCTCATAGGGTATAGGGTTTTCATTTGTTCATCTTATTTGACTAATAAAGATGCTAGTTGTACCGATATCTTTGGGGTATTTTTTTTAGAACGGAAAGCAGTTAGGTTGCACTACCTTCTAGAGATAGTCCAATCTAAAGCATCCTTGCGGATGATAATACGAAGTTCGAGATTATCAAAAAAATTGGTGTTGATGTCGAGATTTCAGATGGATCAATCGATCAGCAACACAGTTAATTTCTCCGAAACATGCTTGATCGGGACTTCGTCAAAGAATTGGAGATCCAATTTGGAGTCGGATATAATCATCTCGACCTCTCACGGACAACTTTACGAACCTTGGAGTACCTTGGTCACACACAAATTATCACTCTCAATTTTGTTCGTTTTGATTTGTAATTTGATAGCCTCTTGTAAACCAGTTTTAAGAGCAAAAGCTTCAACTTTTATTACCGAGTTGAAATTATTTTTTTGAACATCGATGGTAACAACCTCTCCATTGTGATTCCGAATCACATAATCAATAGATGTTACTACCGAATCGAGTTCTGATCCATCAAAGTTAAGTTTATGGATACCAAGTTTTGATTGATCCCACATAATATTGTGTTTTTTTTATAGAGTTAATGTCCTTTTATTTCTTTTTAATTTATATCGTAATAATCCTCGTCAATGATATTATTTCTCCACATAATCAATTAGTTTTTTTTATATGAATAGCGTTAAATGAAAAAAAAAAGAACATACACCTAACTGTTATAAATTAAGTAAATAGGCATAGTAAACACATTAATCTAATTGAACATTAAAAGTGTTACAGAAACATGGCGTTACCAATTAGAATAAATCAAAATCCTAAGGGCACCAAACCAAATGAAATTTCTCTTACTAAAACTAATTTTATTTCTAAAAAATTAGATGTTCCACCCAACATTTACAAGATATGCGAACCTGTTAAGTTCAATATTTGGTAATTTTAAAAATAAAAATGGTATTTCTCAAATGATTTTGATATTTGTTTTCCCGTGAGAGGAGATTTGTAATTAGTAGGTTCATAAAATATTGGTTATACGTATTGATCCCTTAAGTTGATGGATTAAACTAGATTAATTAATAAATAAATAAAACAATAATAATAATAATAATAATAATAATAATAATATAGCCATGCAGGCCGTAGTTGGCAAATACTTGTAAACTTGTTGAAGGCCTAACGGTGATGATATTAAACTATTACCAAAACATCAAGTAAGAGATATTATTTTAAGCAAGGAACCGTGGATTTTAATGTTAGGCAAAACCCATAAATTAGGCAAGAAACCGCCCCGAAACATATGTAACACGTCACAATAATTCGACTTACTAGCTTTATTTGTCATCGTTCTGAGAATTATATTAATGTAGTTTCTATTGGATTTACATTAAAAAAAAATAACGAAAGTCACGCACGTTACGTTAATTAATAAAAACTTTGTTGACTTTTAACATTTGTCACTTGTTAAATTTGAAAGACATCATCCTCTTTATATGTATTGTTAATAATTTACCGTAAGGTTTTTCCTTTTTTTTTGGCAAAGAAAATATATTATAAACTTCTCTTTACTTTAAAAATTAATTACATCGAGCTAGAGGGGAGACAGACAACCAACTGTACCGCCAACCCTTTCTGAATTGCAAAACCGATTCTCCTAAAAACAACATTTGATGACCTAGGAGACATAACGTTATCGTGTAAGACCCGTTGCACCCTCTTAAGAACCTCAACAACATCGGGCGCAAGAAAACCAAAAGTGTCAAAAGCGAATGGAAGAAACACGTGTTGATTTTCGACACAAGCTCTCTCATGTTTAGCCACCTTAGCAGAAGCTGCATTAAGCGCCGCCTTACCCACTACAAAAGGCCTATTGCCTAAACCAACCAGTGGGTAAACCCTTGTCACATCAATACAAGCATGCTTTCCACTCATCCATCCAAACACTAAGACGTCCGCCGGCCTCAA
This sequence comes from Fagopyrum tataricum, assembly GCA_002319775.1. Classification (NCBI taxonomy): domain Eukaryota; kingdom Viridiplantae; phylum Streptophyta; class Magnoliopsida; order Caryophyllales; family Polygonaceae; genus Fagopyrum; species Fagopyrum tataricum. Next base: position 123,331 of record CM008283.1, on the reverse strand, counting down.
CGTAGATCTTCCCTCACATGGATCAGTCAAGAAGGTCACAGGTGCCTCCTTCTTAACTGAAACCCCCGCTCTCCTAAACACGTCGCATAAAACATTATGGACAAGATCATGTTTATAATTGAAACCAGGAAGCTCTTTACAATGAACAACATGCTCCCCAAAAATATCTAAAGGCTTACGATAGTTGGGCATAGGACAAGTCCCATCAACCGGATAAAGTTGAATCATCAGACGATACTTAAGGACCGAGCGATACTCAACCGGGGACATACACTGCCTAAGCCCATCAATGGGAATGACAAGAAGGAAATCTTGGCTATGCGCTGATTGAAGGCACTTAAAAACCGCTTTCTGTCTCGAGGTCAAATTGAAGGCAACTTCCATCTCTTGAACAATCTTACCGAAAAGAGCACCCGTCAAAACTTGTTGGGCTTTACGGGGACTGTGTTCTTGACAGTAAAAACCGAAAGATCGAATTCAGGAATAGAATCCTGAAGATTGCCCAAAGCTTCACAAAACTCAGAGCCTATATCCACAACTCCATTGTCCCGCAAAATGTGGTCCTGAAGGTCCCAAGATTGGGCCCTGGAGGCCACAAAAGCAAAAGAAGAAGCCTCCATAGCCGAGTAAATTTCAAGACCCCCAAATCGAAGGGGCAAAAAAGCAAGCCTCCACAAAATATTTTTTTACCACAAAATATTTAAAATCAAGTCAATTGTTTTCAATAAAAATAGTACGTAAGTGTGAGAAACTTCTCTAAAAATATTAAATTATACCAAACACAATATTTCTACTTCTCATAGAATAAGCTCGTTTAATGTATTTACGATAATTTTTGTAATTTACATTACAAAAGGCTATTACAGTAAATTATTAACTAATTACATACAAAAAAATTAAGATAAAACTCCTTAAAAACAAACGATATTGCTAATTTGTGCAATAACTTTGAAATCCTCTAAATCATAAATTCAAGGTATTTAGATAACTCTTATATTATTTATTAGAAAAGATGAATAATTGAAAAAATTTCTAGATAAAACTAGTAGCGATTATTACGTCCATATTAAATGAACCCATATATTTTCTTTAAACATTCCTAATTCTGCATCACCGGAAGTGCGATATTAGTATTTAATTAATTTCGCACTTGGGTCCCAAAAGCGAAATTGAGTTTAATCAATTCCGCATTTGGACCCAAAAACGAAAATGGTTTGATTTGATTTCGCACTTAGACCCGGACACCGAATTGAGTTTAATCAATTCCACATTTGGTCCCATAAATCTAAATTGGGTTTAATCAATTCCGAACTTGAGTCCCAAACCCAAAATGAAATGAAAACAAAATAATGACAGATTTAATTCCACACCAGAAGCTGAATATTAGAGTTAAAGATCCTAGTTTAACATGTATCATGTCCAACACGAGTTTTTTAAAATAGATTTTATTTTTAAAAAATCAATATTTTAATATAAATAATTGGCAAACAACTATTAAAAATTAATTATAGGAATTTTTTTTTATAGTATTTTAGAAAAAAAAAAGAAAAAGAAATTGTTAGAGTTATTTACAAAACAATAAAAGCTAATAAATGAAAATGAAAATATATTTATTTCTTAAATTAGTTATAAACATTAAAATTAAAAAAATTAATTTAAATCACATTATAATTAAAATAGTATTTTATTTTAAAAATGTTTGTGAAATTACTGTTTGTGCAAGATTATTTGATATCAATGTGAATTAAAAATAACTTTAAATATAGATTTGGTGAAACTAAATTTGACGCACGAATCTTAAATTACTGCTCGCGACGTGATATAAATTACTTCAAATTTAGTAAGCATATTCCGTAAATAATACCCTATGAAAAATTTAAGTGAACATCACTAAAAAAAAAATCTTAAATTAAATAAATAAAAATCTAAATCCGTAAAAAAAGAAAAAGGAAGGAAGCACATAATAAAATATATATAAGGAATAATGTGGGCAATAATTCATGCATCTCATGATTCAAGACTCTCTCTAATCTCTATATATATGCATGGCTCTGTTAGACGTTGTTACTTACAATTATTAACTTATAAAAATTCCATTACCTGTCCCCTACCTTTAGATTTTGTGGTTGTGTAAGAAAAGATGAAGATTTTGTTGTTGTGCAGTGTTATCGTTGTGGTGGTCTGCGCACAGAGTATACTGGCGACCAAATATCACACCGTCGGAGACGCCGACGGGTGGGGACCAGACGTTGACTATTCCGCTTGGGCTAAACACAAGACCTTTCACAGAGGAGATGTTCTTGGTATATGAATAAACCCTCTTTTTATGTTAGTGTGTTGTTTTGGATAAGTAGGTAGTAAATAAAATGACAATTGACAAATGATTTGTAATTTGCAGTGTTCCAGTATCAGGAGGGGTACGGTGTGCAGGAAGTCCGCAGAAATGAGTACAAAAAATGCGATGGGAGCAAAGCTTTGTACTCAGGCAACAATGGACGCACTTCCATTCCTCTCAAAACTGTTGGGACTCACTTCTTCATCTGTGCTGACTTCAACATGTGTTCTTATGGAATGAACATCACCCTCAATGTTCTTCCTTGAACTCATAATTAATGTCTATGCGTCCTATTTGTCCAATACAATTATACATTAATATAGATATTCATGATATATGCTATTGCTATTGCTATGTTTTAAAGATCGATGAACCGAATCGAAGATACTGAAATCTGTTTTAAATAGATATTATTCAATCCACAAAGATAGCAGTTATTGTGTTGAATAGAGAACATTCGAGTGTTGTATATGATATCTCTCTATATAGAGATTATAAGAGAATAATAAAGAAATACTGTCCTTCTGTTAATATATGTTATTGCTATGTTTGGGGCTCTTGCAGCTTCCAAGCTTACTGCTACTATTTACTCCACCGTCTTCAGTGACACCCCGTCTTCTACCTTTCTTTGCATTCGGCTCATCCCATCCCACCTCAGGATGGTCGCACAATACGCAACAACCTGCTCTTTTGATCTCTTTGTTGGTGGATGCCTTTTTCTTCGAATTCTTCCAATCCGGCCTCAAACGGTCTCTTCTTTCTTTTTTTCCCCCTCTTTTTGTACACGAAGGAAGTCAATTAAATATTCAGTTAAACGACTCATTTTCATCGAACTAGAGGTAAGACAGGTAACAAGCTTCGCCGCCATCCCTTTTTAAATAGCAAAACCAATTCTCTTCAAAACAACATTAAACAATCTAGGAGACATAATGTTACCGTGCAAGACCCGTTGCACATTACCTTGAAAAAAAACAAAATCACAAAGATCACTAGAACAATACCATGACACCGCATGTAGATTGATAGAGGAGCACTAGTAAATCGGTGAAAATAGTAGGTTGATAGGACTGTCGGAAGATCGGTGGAAAAGATAGGTAGATTTTGACCGATCCAAATCCTATGTCCATGTTGTTGCCACCGGCCTGTCCCTCCATTCTTATTCGTCCACGTGTCTTCTTTCTTTTTTTTTAAAAAAAAACATTAACTGCCGGTTCGGTTCAGAATTGTAAATGTAGGGTTTATGGGTTAAGAAATTTGAAAAAATAAAATAAACCGGTCCATAATGAATAGAATAGGAAGGAAATCGTTCATTGTTACCAAAAATAAGATCCGACGTCTTCGATCCAATTCTGGAACCGCCGTTCACGATCAATTAGGAGATAACCTTCTTTATCGATAACGCCTCCAAACCCTTCATCCTTGTGTTTGTTGTTAATTGACGCAGATATATTTATCGATAAGTAACAACATAATTTACAGTTTTTATTGTGTCTATACAAAAAAAAACATTTCTTGCTTGTGTTATATCGTTTCTAGGATATGTGTCAAAATTGTATGTTTTGAGAATCGTCCGTAAACTCTTTTTCATTCGTCTATAATCTGTTATTATGAATATCAACATCAATGATGAAGTCTTATAAGTTTTCTGTTGACTTGAACCATTTCCCAGTCAATCTTCTCTTTCAACCTTATACTGAATCTTTATTAAAATATTGTAATTCAAGTGTGCTAACAATGCCTTGTCTAGATTATGTCAGTTGTAAATTTTCTTATTCACGAACCCATGTTTACACATTAATAATGTACTCGACTTGCCTTATAAACCTACAAAACCAATCTGCAAGGACGGAGAAGCACAACTGAAGTATTATTAGCAGCATAATTTACTAAAGAAAAGCACAGTTGCACATGTAATCTTATTTATCCGTCTCTCACCATTGTTATATCATCCAGGCATTCAAACTCTTCTAGTATCCAAATTTTAGCTTCAATCCCATGAATAAGATCCACATCATACTTTATGATAGAAACTCTTTTGCAATCGTCTTCTGTTATTTTAGAAATCATATGTAAATCTTTTGAAAATCATATGTTTCTTGGAATTAACAACAAAATTGATTTTTAGACATCAATGATTTGTAATCCATCTCTATTGTGGCCATGACAACAAGCTTCTTTCTAGGTTGAGTGGTTTCGGATCATTTAGTTGTGAATAATTAATGCTATTATATATTTTTTAAGCCAATAATTTTTTTTTTTTTAATGTAATGGATGTTTCTATACAAGATGGACAAGCATGTAGGCGTTTGGAATTTGAGGAGGATAACGATGGTAATGATTTTTACATAGAAGGTGAAAGTGAAAGTTCAATACATGTCTAGAAAACATGAAAGCGAACAAAGATTCAAGATGGATTATGAATCTCATTTTTGTGTTTATCTTGGAGATCTTATTGAAAGATTTCACATCAATGTGAGGAAAGGGACACATCAACAAGATGGATTGGCAAACGGTTGTTAAATAAACCATTTAAACCTTTAAGGAACTACATGATTTGTTGACTCGATGAATCAATTTCACAAGAACGGGATATCAATGAGAATGATGTATTTACCCTAGAGCTTTTTGCTTTTTGTGAAGAAAGAAGAGATAGAAAGATTATCTTGACCAATTTGGTAGAAAGCTTACACTCGATTTGATAAATTTGTGCCTGATTGGATTGTGAAAATCTTGTTTTGAGTTGTTGTCAAATCTCCTGTATTGTTTCCAATAGGGAATCCTCTATGCAATGTCCTTGCTGACAAAATACAGAAGGCAAGAAATCACCATGATCTTGCATATCTCCCATTGTAGAACCAAATGTGGTGAAGAGCTGGGTGTGAAACATGTACGTCGACAAAATCTAACTTGTTCTTGGTTGGTAAATAAAAAACTTCCCCAATACGTTTTCAATGGTTGAAGCTGTTGTCGTATAGCAAACAAGTGTATGTGAATGCATACGTTTCAATCTGTAGAAGAAGTTGTGTGTTATAAAGTTGTAATTACCAGCTTGTAACTAACTAACGGCTGATAACTAACTCATATATGAATCTATATACTATTCACTTAGACTATGTCTTCACCGACTATCATACAATTTATAACTTATATTAAGCAAACAAATTAAAACATCATATCACTTCACTTCATGTTGTCATATTTTTTACATGATAAATATTTACGATTTAAATAATAACTTAAAAGATAATTATTGTTTTCTTTCGATCACTTTAGGTTTTGATTATTAAATTTGCGAGTTGTAAATATAAAAATATTAGATTTTTTTAGTATCGTATTGTTAAATCCATAAATTGATAAATATCTTTTATATAAAGAGTATGAAGAAATATACTCTATATATGATTATTATATGGTATATTTTCAATAATAAGTTTCTTTGGGGAAAATATCTATTTGTAAATATAACTTTTATTATGAATAAAAATAATTTATTATAAACTTTATTAACGTTGTTTATGAATTTGCAGCATATCGAACAACAGTTGCATGTCATTTGTGTAATATGCAGCTTTATCTTCCTAAGAGCATGATTAATTTATCTTTAAAAAAATGGAAGCTTAAATCGGGCCTGAGGATCAGTTAAAACAAAAGGGAGATACGAGAGAGGGCCTTGGATTCTGGGAGTATGTGGGCATATTTGGGCTATAAAGTAATGGGCCCAAAAAGAATTATCATCCTGACATGATATTTTACTCTGTAATTTTATAGATGTTTAAAAACGTTATTTACCTCGAGTTAGAAAGTAGACGGGCATTTGCGCCGCTACTTCTTTCTGAATACATTAACCGATTTTTCTAACAACTACGTCTGAAGACCCGAGAGACACAACATTATCATGTAAGACCCGTTGCATCCTCTTAAAAATCTCGACGGCCTCATGGGCAAGATACTCAATGTGTCAAAAGAGGACGGAAGTTTAACACATGTTTTTATTTAAAAAAATTTAAGCCCACAACTTCTCATTTTTGGTTTTTAACCTTTTAATTAAAAAAATAACTTTTTTTCAAATTTCTTTTTTTTTCAAAATTGTATTTATTCTGATTTATAAAAAAAAATGTATTGTCATCAACGGTTTTGTTACCAAATGTACAATCATCAACTATATTGTCATCAATTGTATTGCAACAACTATGTTTCCTCCAAGCATATTATCATCAAAAAAAAAAAAAATGGAAAGCGGTTAGATTGGACTATCTCCTATAGGTAGTCCAACCTAAAGCATCCTTTCGGATGAGAACACGAAGTTCGGGGTCTTTAGAAAAATTGGTGTTGGTGGTCGAGTTTCCCATATGGGTCAATCGTTCAGCAACACATGTTATTTCTCTGAAAATATCTCTAATAAGGACATTGTCAAAGAAACGAATATCCAATCTGGAGTGGGATATAATCATCTCGATCTCCCACGGCCAGCTCCACAAACCTTGAATGCCTTGATTACACACAAGTTATCACCTTCGATTTCGATCTCTTTAATTTGTAGTCTAACCGCCTCCTGTAACCCAGTTTTGAGGACAAACGCTTCAACTTTTATAACCGAATTAAAATTATTTTTTTTGCTTCGAGGCTAACAACATCACCATTGTGATTATGGATTACATATCCAATAGATGTTATTCCCAAACGAGTTTTGAACCATCAAAATTAAGTTTAAGGAAGCTTGGTTTTGGTTTATCCCATTGAAAAAAAAATGTCTTCTTATATATGAGTTATAATTCTTTGGTTGTTGTTTTATGTTGTAATCATCCTCATCAGTTATGTTTGTTTTTAAATTTTGAATTTGGTTTTTAATGAAAGTAATAACTTTATTATCAAGGCTCATATGTTCGTTATTAAAGATAATTTTGTTCTTGAAGAACCAGATACTCCACCATATAGTTGCGAGGCACGCAAATTTATTTGTTCCTATTTTGTTTTTAACATCTTGTAAGATGACATGAGCTTTTTTGTTTTAGAGGTTAATTTTGTTAAGTTCGGTGAGAATTGTTCTATCGATTTTTGCGATAATTTGTTTAGTGCGAGGACATTCAAAGAGCAGGTGGAACAAGTCCCCAAGGTGATGGTTGCAAAGTTCACACTGCCTTCTGAAGGCAATCCTTCTTTCATCAAGTTTTGCTTTTGTCGGAAGTCAGTTAATTGAAATTTTCCCAATAAATTTTTTAATTTTGGGTTAGGTATCCAATTTCCAAATCCATTTGAATCCTCTTCAATCATATCGGAAGCCGATTTTGTTGAAAATCATCCATTTTTACTACATCTCCAATATAGTCTATCTTGGATCTCATTTTTTGGAATGATTATTTCCTTAATCATTCTCCTAATATCCCGGTTTATGATACTTTGTAGCTCGTTATCAATTTTGTTGTTATCCCAATTTTTTGAGTTATTTATGAAGTGACTTACTTTAATACTTGTACCAATTTGGTTGGTATTTTGGACCATTTTAATTAGTGGTGTCGCAGATACCCAACTATCGTGCCAAAATTAGATGGTTTTTCCATTTTTGATTTGCAAATTAATACCTTTTTTGAACTCGGTTTTAAGTTTAATAAGATTGTTCCATTGCCATGAAACTCCACCCTTCAATTGGTAATGGAGGAGTTCTTATTTTTTAAGTATTTTAGCAGATCCAAACAATATTTGGGCTAAAACACAACCACTAAATTAAACCAGTTTTTACCATCAATTTTAGTATCGTCAACGATATTGCCATCAACTATGTTGTCACCAAAACATTATCATCAACCCACAAACATGAATAATGTTATCTCTAACATATTGGCATCAATTGTAATGTGAACGAAAAACCTATATTTTTTAAATTAAAAAAAAAAAGTTAAAAATATTAATAATGATTTTTTAATTCGGGGGTAAAAACCAAATATAAAAAAATTAAAGAGAAGATAGAGGGAGTAGAGCCTTTTTTGTATCATTCATACAAATTAGGCCTCTACTAGTTTGTTATTAACTTTGAATTCTAAAGACTAGTTAATACGAGGGGAATAAGGAGACATTAACATAGAAAAATATTTTTGAAAAAACAACAAAACTAGGCCTCTTGCGTATAGGATTTTCGACCTTGATGCTCATTCTTATTGTTCTACCAATCTTCTTTAACCTGGATCTCATCATCCCAAATGTGAAATCCGAATCCAGAAATCCTAATAACCGGTCCTAGGTTGTGGAGCTCCTGAATGGCTTTCAAATCTCCGATTCCATCTCGTTCATCGCCGATTTCAACTCCAGCTTTGTGAAGAAGGCTCAATTTCAAATCCTTCGAACCTCTCCTCTCAACTGGCTTCACCGATTGCTGTGCTGATTCGGTTTCGCTGGCCTTCCAGTTGATGGCAAAGGAAAACAGCCGGATAAAGCTTACAGATAAATTCAGGTTTGTTTCTTAGAAGCATATACACAACTCTTAGAAAACTATGGTATATTAATAAAGCAACTATTACAACCCTTAGAAAACTATAGTACATTAATATGGAGGAGTGATGATGAGGTTGGTAGAATGCCGCTACTTAATTTTTAGTTCATTTGTATGCTAACATTTCCTTTAAGTTTTTGAACCATTAACATGATTCTTCCCTCTTTTGTTTTAGTTGTTGAGTACAATTTTTAATTTCAATGTTGTTGAGAGAGAAGAGAAAGTATGAGATGATGAAAAGAGGATAATACGGATGCTGGTAGAAGAGATTGCTAGTATTCATGGCATGCATCCTAATAAAGGGGCTAGTACAAGTACGAATGTGAAGAATGACAAAATGGGAAGAAGCAGGGAATATGTTAGTTATATAGAGAAGGTTGAGCTTGATAATGAGAAAGTCCTAAATGCTTCATAGGAGAAAGTTGGCGAAAATTACACCGCGAAAAAGTTAAAAGGGATATTTGGGAAGTTTGGTGAGGTTGAAGATGTTGTGATCATGGGTTCCAAGAAGAAGAAAGTCAAAGCGCTTTGTTGTGATGAAAACTAAAGAGTTTGTTGTAAGTTTTACCGGAATCCTTCGTCATATCTTGCTAATCTATTAGAGAATGTATTAAACTTGTCATATATGTTAATTTTCATATCTATTTGTGTCTCGCTTTGTGAACAAACATAGGTATATATTGGTCTAAAGCATATACTTCAGTGGTTGTTTGACAGTTTGCTGCCATTGGGAGTGTAATGAATGACCTTGCAATTCCATTACTAGTTGTTTCTTTGAGTGACTGAGTCATGCTACTATTGAACCATTCCCAAGTGTCAAAATTCTTGTAGAATCTGATGGTCAAAAAATTAACAAACTTGTTGGAGCTGGACATCATGCATTTGAAAGTTCAGTATTAGAGAAAATGATGAGAAAGGTTTGATGATCCTTTTGACTATTATTTGGTCAATATGGTGGGAGAAGCAGAGGCTCAACTAAGAGGTGGGAGGATATGTCTAAAGTTTGTGGTAAAAGAGAAGGTCCCGGTGAGAATGTAGGAAGCGGTTATAAAGGACCGAGATTACAATACCTTGATCAAACATCTAGGCGGTGGAACAGGGGAAGCAATTACAAAAGGGTGAGTATAGTTTTACTAGAAGAAGGACCGAAAGTGAAGGCAAATGTATTAGAGTCGTTGTAGTTGTCACAACTAGTGAATGTGAGGACCACAATGTTCTTATATTTATTTGTGTAAATGTATCTACTATTCAACTTGTGTATCAACAAGTCTTTACATCAAATGTATATACTATTCAGCTTGTGTAAATCGATAGGTTTTTTTTTTTGTGTAAATCGACAGGTTTGTGTAAATCGACAGGTCTAGAAAAAATCGAGACGTCTTGTGTAAATCGAAAGAGGGCTTGGATAATTACATTTTTTTGTAAAATCGAACGTTATGTTTATAACTTAAAAAAATATCAATAGATTGCCAAGTTGGTATAAGGGTGGGAGGGCTGTCACCCGGAGTTCGAACCCACTAACCACAATATTTGTATTTTCGATGGACCTTGTGTATTGGGTCCGGGCCTAGGCTTGGGTACAAGGGTTGGGAGAAAGTTCTTATCATCTAGAGTTCGAAACCCATTAACCACAAGATTTTTGTACCAAGAGGGAAGGCCTGGACTTGGGCCCGGGCTTAGGCTTGTGTATAAGGGTAGGAGGGAGGGAGTTTCTGTCATCCAGAGTTCTAAACCCATTAAACACAAGATTTGTATTTTCGATAGACCTTGTGTACCTCGATTTGGGCATGAGCTTGTGTAACTTGACTTTACAATATGAGGGAGGACCTGGACTTGGGCCCGGGCCTAGGCTTGTGTATAAGGGTCTGAGAGAGTTCGTAACCCACTAACCACTAGATTTGTGTTTTCGATGAACCTTGTATACATTGGACCTTGTGTACCTCAATTTGGGGACGGGCTTGTGTAACTCGAGTTTACAATAGGAGGGAGGGCCTAGGCTTGTGTATTGGGTCCGGGCCTAGGCTTGTGTATTGGCCCCGAATATAAGCTTGTGTATTGGGCTTTATTAAAAGAATTGAGTTTTATTAAAATATTTGGCCTTTATTAAAACAAAAAAAAAACAATTTGGTTTAATTAAAACAAAACGATTGAATCTTCGTTAAAACAATTGGGTTTAGACTTAGTAAATTGATAATACTAATTTGTACTTTTAATTAATCTTTATAAATAAATAAGAGAAACTCAGTTTGTCACCTAGAATAAAATAGGTCTTTGTTTGCAGTCATCTTTACACAAAAGGTCTAGTTAACCAACTATTCAAAAACTAATAGAGGGTAAATTTTTAATTTTTAAATTCGGTTTTAATGTTTACAAGAAATTTTAGTGGATCGATTCAATATTAATCCATTTTTTAGTTGTTTTTAAGCAAAAACAAACAAATTCTTAACCTTTTTTTAACGTTTAATTCTCATCTATAAGAAATAAACAAATCAGATAACTAAAGTACATTTTTCACGAGTACAACACGTACGAGTCAAAAATGGCGAAACAACTTGGTTAAGAGCGTGTAAATTTCTACAAACATAATTTTTAATTGAAAAGTTGATCAAGAAGAACTCAATACACTTCCAAATCACAACATATCACATAAGTTGATGTTCATGTATGCAACTTGGCTAAACTTCTATAAACATTATCAAACATACGCGTAGTCTAACCATGAATGCAACTTGCCTAAATTTGACTAATTTTTAATATACTTTCTGTCACTTCTTGAGCTCAACACCAACTACGTACCAATAGGTTTGACCAAATCATTAGTATTTGAAATTTGGCCAAGGTGATCTCATATCACTACTATACCCATATCACATAAGAGCAAGACGATCGTAATCAGTATGATCGTAAAGTACTTTTTAATCATTCTAATACGTTGTTTATCCATTTTATGTGTTTCCTTTAATAAAAGCAAAACCTAAATTATGATTGCATTTTGTTTCGTGGGGTCGCTTGGTACCATGTTGGAACTGAAATTTAGTGCTTGCTGAAGTCAGTGGTGAGAAAAATATCCGATCCGATTATTCCTATTTACCAATCCGAAAAATCCGAGTCCGATAATATCCGTAAAAAGATGACCCAAAACCGATCTGATCCAGGAAGAATTTTCGGATCATTGGATACGGATAGGGGGTTTTGAGAAAAATCGGATTGGATCGAATATATTCCATAAATCTAGTAATAAGTACTCGGATAGGATATCCAGGTCGGATTTTGGATTGATATCCGGTCCAGCAAAAAGTACAGGTTATCCAAATGTTCCCGAATCGGAATCAGATCGACCTTTGATAAAAAAAAATATTAAAAAATTTAAAAGAAACTAATTAAAAAAATATTAAAAATTAAAAATTATCGGATCGGATATCCGGAATTTCAAATCGGATATCTAGATATGTTCACCCCTAGGTGAAGCATAAACTAACAGCTGATTGAATGAGTTTTTTTGTATAAGCTTGATTGGTGTTCAGAAGAGGGCATCGTATCGTAGTTGATATATATATAAAATTACTTTAAAGCGTTTATTTTTTTATTTAATATTAATATTAATAGGGTTATATTTGTGATATATCATTTAATAATATTTGGGTTTCAAACGGCCACATCTTAACTTATTCTTTTTCATAATTTTCATAATTAAGCTCCATAAGCTTTGATAAACTCCTAAAAATTGCTTCACAAACGCACCATAATATCCACCAATATCTTCATACCAAAAGAAAATATATTAGTTAATTTCCCCAAAGTGGATGATGCCCAAAACCCACTTCCTCATATGCAAACTTTGCTAAAGATTGATTCTTTGCTTCTTCTCTTCTTTTTAAGACCTAAATTAGTATCAAATTATGTTTCCAAAACCAATTCCACATGTAAAGCTTGGTCTTAATCTAAGTCTAGATTTCATCATTAAAACTATCATCATTTTTGCTTTATAATGATCTTCAAGAATCTCATGAGACAAAGTTGATCTACATCCCGCAAATCCAATTGTTCCTAACCCAGTTCACAGATTAATTAGTTCCTTAATTCTCTGTACTAACAGAAATAAGAAATACCAATTTTAATTAATAATTATAGATATTATCATGGATCTTAAACCATGCCAAGAATTAGTGCAGTGAAGCTTGTAAGAAACTTCCTCTTGATCTTTAAGGTAATATTTAATGCTAATTTGGACAGCAACGTACTGACACCAACATTCTTATTTGTAGGGAAGAGACGTTAAGAGCAAAATCCCATTTACAGAAATTGTATATGTAAAGAGAAGCAAATTTTCAGTGTTTTGAATCTGATTAACAGAAATGTTTTTCCTGCAAATGAAAAGTAAGTTTATGTTCATGAACTGAACCTCATCCAGATCCATTTATACATGCATCTACAGATAATACTTGTTTATTAATCAACTGGGTGACATCTGTTCGACCAATTTTGAGGATGAGTACTTCAAATTTACGGCTTATCTATAGTTACCTCAGCTTTTGAAGCTGTTGAAAATAGAACAAAATATAGTCAGGTGCATCATGTTAGGCGAGATCCTTATAGTTAATGATTACTTGGCATCCACTTGAAGCATCTCTTTACCCATAACTGATGTGAACCAGTCATAATACATATATAGCTTGTTAACTCAAGCCCTAACTAGGTCTAGGGTTATTCACCAAATTCGAAAAGTTAGGGTTTTTTCAACAATTGCCTTCCATTAGTTTTTCCGAAAGAAGTTAGGGTCCGTTTATATCATAGATGTGTATCGAGTATCGACATAACATATTTTATATCTGGAGTTTGATGTATAAGTATATGATCATATTGATATCCTTTTCTTTTTTTATATACATTGAAAACCATTGACATCACATATCTTATATTCTCAACACTCTTAGATTATCTCAACACTCTTATACTCTTAGAATATCTATATATGGATTAGGTTGTTACTGATTAACCAATTTGACTTTCATCCGATTTGTTACCCGTGATTTTATGTTTTTAGTTCAATTTAACTATTTAATATTAATGATATCTTATGATTTCTAATTTAATAACAAATTTTTTTTTAATATGAATAATTAAAAAACATAACTTTAATCAATTAATAAAACAATAATAATTTTTTTAATTTTAGATAATACTCGCACAAGTTGCGGACACTAATCTAGTTTTTCTCCAAAAACTCTTTTCATTCACAAAATTCATGTCTTTTCATGGTGTAATTCGTATACCACAACCTCTCAAACATAGATATCAATATCATACCTATACCATAATACATATTTCCGTACAAATATATATTGATATTCAGATAATTATACCAAACAAGCTCTATAGGTAGGAGGGAAAAAAAAGGAAAAAAGAAGAGTTGGTATTTAGATGAAGTGACACTTCCTGAATGTATTTTACTGAAGTGGCAAATAGCATCTCCAACACAGTGATGGTGATTTAGTGAGGAAGTGTATAAAATAATCCAAGTAGTAGTGGACTTGTGAAAGTGAAATGAGTGTCAGAGGAATCAACAAAGATAAGTGTCTGAATTATGATGATGGAAGATAAATAAGTTCCTTTTGATGATCAGAGATATGATTTCTTAATTGAGTATTATGTTGTTTCTGCTTTGAGGTCTGTATTTGAAGATTTGGATCACTGTACAATCTTCATATCCGAATTAAATAAGCTAATTCAGTTGGTGCACCCTATTGACCAAAGAAGAATATATTTTTTAATCGTTTCCCCCTCACACATGCCTACCCATAGTGTACAATTACCGTTTCTAACACAAGGATCCGTACATGTGATTTGTGAACTTTTGGAGGGACTTCTAGAGTCGAGGAGATTGAATGATCTATCAGACACAAGAGATTTACGTGAGATAATTTGTGATTAGGGTTTTTAGTAGACTTTGTTTGGATAAAAAAATATACAATCTTACCCTATTAGAAGAGATGACGATACTGACAGCTTTATCACAAATGGTTCTGCCGGATTAGACATGTTGATCATTTTCAGTGGATTAAACTGTGGGTGGTCTCTGGGTGGTCTCTGTTAAATGGTAGAAAGAGAATAGAAATCACTCAGAGATGTGTTGGCCTTTATTCCATATGAATGTATATATACACAGTAGTCGTAACAGAATCTGTTCAACAGAATCTGTTCACGCACGAAATGGCAATCAATGCGTAGGTGTTTGGTTCTCTCATGAAAAACGGGGTTGGCTGCAAGGTGCTGGACAACCTTATTGTCGCAATGCATAGGAATAGGGCGAGGAATCTGCAGTCCAAGATCACTGAGAAGGCCCTCTAACCATACAATCTCACTAGTTGTCATTGACATAGCCCGATATTCACTTTCTGCTGAAGATTTTGAAACAGTTTTTTGTTTCTTAGTCTTCCAAGAAACAAGAGCTTTACCCAGAAATAAGCAATATCCTGTGATTGAGCGACAGGTGAAAGCGCAGGAACCCCAATCAGCATCACTATATGCTGAAAGAAGAAGGTCAGTTTGGACTGGATAGTGTAATGCAACATCCATGGTTCCCTTCAAATAACGAAGTAAGTGTAGGGCAGCTTGCCAGTGAGGCAAGCGAGGAAATGCTAAGAATTGGCTCAATTGTTGAACGGTATAAGAAATGTCCGGCCTAGTGAGTGATAAATAAAGAAGACGCCCGATGAGACGTCGATAGACTTCAGGATTATCAAGCAGCTCTCCTGAATCAGGAGTGAGACGTAGATTGCGCTGCATAGGGAAAAGAGTTGGCTTACTTTCAAGAAATTTGCAATCTTGGAGAATATCGTATACATATTTGCGTTGATTGATCAATATGCCAGATTTATCCCGGGAAATCTCCATGCCAAGAAAGAAACGAGCCAATCCGAGGTCCTTGATGGTGAAGGCCTTGTCAAGCTGAAGCTTGAGAGATTCAATTTCTGTAGGAACATCACCACTGATTAATACATCATCAACATAAACAAGAACCACTGTAATGCCCAAGGAGGAGGATTTAACAAACAAGGAATAATCCTGACGGGATTGAGTGTATCCTAATTGAAGAAGTAACTTTGTGAATTCGATGTTCCATTGTCTGTTGGCTTGTTTAAGTCCATAGAGTGACTTCTTAAGCCGACAAACATGACCAGATGGTGCCTTGGTGTAGCCTTGAGGTGGTAACATGAACACCTCTTCATCTAGGAAACCATGTAAAAAAGCATTGTTGATGTCAAGCTGATGCAAAGGCCATTGTCTTGCTGCAGCGATAGCTAGAAGAACTCTGATAGTGGAGAACTTTGCCACTGGAGAGAAAGTATGTTTATAATCCTTATTCTTGATTTGATTGTAACCTTTGGCAACCAACCGAGCCTTGTGTCTCTCAATGGTGCCATCCTGCCTATACTTCAATTTATATACCCATTTGGAACCAATCGGGAATTTACCATGGGGGTAATGGTACAATCTTCCAAGTATCATTAAGTTCGAGAGCCTGTAATTCTTTATTCATGGCATCAATCTAAACAGGGTGAATCTTTGGCTTGGAGATAGTGAGATGGTTCAAAGGATGATATAAGGTTGCAGAATGACTGAACAAAATCTGGATGATGACAGGAAAGATCAAAATGAGTATCTGAGTATGTGTGACAAACATAATCATTCGGATAGGCCGGTTTATGAGTGATTCGAACAGGTCTCTGAGAAGGTACAGGAGTTGGAGAGTCAGAAGGTGAGAGAGTAGCATAAGAGTCTGAGGAATCAGAGGTAGCAGGAAGGTGAGTGAGTTGGAGAGAAGAGTCAGAAGATTGTGAAAGATGGGAATGGATAGGGGAAGAAGAGGATGATGACAGAGGAGGATGAACATGAGGAAGGAGATTGATGTCATCGTCAAGGGCAGGTGAAACAATAGGCAAGGATGAAGGGATAATGGTTCGAGAGGGAGGTGTAGAGAGCTTGAAAGGAAACACAGTTTCTTTAAAAATCAGATTACAGCTCACCATGATTTTATTAGTCTGAAGATTGATAATCTTGTATGCTTTCTGCCCAGGAGGATATCCAATCAACACACAGGGAGAAGAAACATGCTCGAGTTTGTCTTTGTGAGGATGCAAAGTGAAGCATAAACAACCTATAATTCTCAAGTGATCATAAGAAATTGTGGTGTTGTGTAGGACACCAAAGGGAATTTTCCAATTAAGTACCGAGGAAGGCATTAAATTAATGAGATATGTGGCTGTGAGGATACATTCACCCCACAAAGATATGGGAAGATTTGCATGAATCCTGAGAGCTCGGGCAGTCTCAAGCAGATGCCTGTGCTTTCTCTCGACACGTGCATTCTGCTGAGGAGTATAGGCAGTGGAATGCTGATGAATTATACCTTTGAGAAGAAATAGTTCCTGAATGTTCTTTTGGAGAAACTCAGATCCATTATCTGATCTGAAAACTTGCACATGTGACTGGAACTGAGTCTGAACATACGCCAGAAAATGTGAAATGATCCGAAAAACCTGCTGCTTATTTTCCATCAAAAAAGTCCACGTACAACGAGAATAGTCATCAAGAATTGTTAGAAAATATCTTGTTCCACAGATAGCAGGAGTATGATAAGGACCCCAAATGTCTACATGCATTAATGCAAAAGCAGTTTTAGCATGGGATATACTAACAGGGAAAGGCAACTTGTGTTGCTTGGCTAAAACACAAGTGGTACAATCCAGAGAGGAAATTTTGGAAGGAGTACAGACATCCAAATGATGCAATTTAGACAATGAAGAATGGCCTAATCGGGCATGAAACAACTGGATATCACAGTTGACATTATTTGACGTAGAAGTATTAAAAGCAGCTCCTGGAGGAATTGAAGTAGTGACAAACTTGTAAAGACCACCAATCTTTACACCAGTAGCAATGATAGCATCATTAGTAAGGTCCTGAAATAGACAGGAATGATGAGTAAAGTGGAGTTGTAATGGCAAATCTTGAACTAGTTTGGACACAGACAGCAAGTTGTGTTTAAAGTGAGGTAGATACAACACATTGTGCAAGATAAGAATGGAAGACAAATTCACAATTCCACGATGATGAACCTCCTTAATAGAACCATCAGGAAGGCCAATAAGAATTGGCTTGTCTAGCTGTTGTAGATGAACAAAATGATTCTTGCAAAATGATATGTGGTCAGTAGCACCAGAATCAATAATCCAACCACATACATTAATTGCATTGTGTACTAGAACAGTAAGAGTACCTGCAAAGTTTGTAGAGGATGAGAGAGATTGTTTCTCCTGCATTATTTTGAGAACTTCATGATATACTGCATTGATCATGGCAAGATCCATGATGTGTGCCTGAGAAGATTCCATAGATTCTAGAGGATGACTCCCAAGGGGAACTTCCAAGGTATTTGCAGCAAGAGCACCAACAGGTGAATTGCGAGGAGAATCTTTATCTAGTTTAGCTTTGTATTCCTTGTACCAATGGGGTAAACCTGTGAGCTTGAAACAGGATTCCCTCAAGTGGCCCTTCTCCTTGCAGTAAGAACACATTCTATCAAGCCTTTCTTTCTTGTAGTCACGTCGACCACCACCAGCTTGTCGATATGGAACAGATCTATTAGCAGCAAGAACCTCATGAGTAGGCAAGGATAGACAAGTTATTTCCTTCTGCTTTTCCACTTGGACAACCAAGTGAAAAACACGATTCATAGTTGGTAAAGATTCAAGGGAGAGTATGTTGTTGCGTATATTCTCATATTGATCATTAAGTCCCATAAGGAACTGAATAATACGAAGCTTAGCTTCCCTATCAGCAATTTTCTTGAGGATCTCACAAGTACAACTAGACACACCATTACAGACACAGGAGGGAGAAGCATCAACAGAGGCAAGTTCATCCCACAGCTTTTTTAATTTGCCATAATACACAGCAACAATGCAATTATCTTGTTTTAAAGAACTCAGATCCTTGTGGATCTGATATATCAGATGAGCGTTTGAGACTTCAAACCTCTCAAGAATGTCATCCCATAGTTCCTTTGCAGATTCCACATAAGTGTATAATTCAGCAAGATCCGACTTCATGGAGTGCAAGATCCAACCGCGGATCATGTAATCAGCCCGGATCCAACGAGCAGCCTGATCTTCATCTTCATCGCCAGGTTTCGTACATGTTCCATCAATAAAACCTAATTTCTACTTAGCACCAAGTGCCATACGAATGCTTCGCCTCCAGGACGTGAAATTGGATCCATTGAAGAGAATAGATACCAATTGCATCCCTGGATTGTCTGAATTAGAGAGATATAAAGGATCATTGGCATTGCTTCCAGAATTACGATCAAATCCTTTGTCGATAGGTTGAAGAGGAACTTGATAATTGTCAGTCATATCCAGAAAAGAGGGGATAAGACTACTAGAGAAAGGAAATGAGAAAGGAGGAGGTAAGCTTTATTCGATCGAATCAATTAACAAGATCGGAAAAAAATCTTGGCTCTGATACCATGTTAAATGATAGAAAGAGAATAGAAATCACTCAGAGATGTGTTGGCCTTTATTCCATATGAATGTATATATACACAGTAGTCGTAACAGAATTTGTTCAGCATATTTCTCTTATTACAATATAGGCTCATTTATTTTCTATATTTGTACATAAGCACCATATACTCTAGAGTCTCTCATTGTTTAGGTGTTTGGTTTTCCCGATAAATTACACCGTGGGATCAATTTCAATAAATTAAATTGCGGTAGTTTTCAACATATTTGATTGATGGTTGTTTCCGATAGATTAGAAATTGAGTAATTTTTATTAATTAGGTCAAATAGACAATCGTGAGTCATTGTTATAATTTAATTCAGTTGAAAAATACATAAAATATGTTTAGAAATTTTAAAAGTAACTAAATATGTGTTTATTTATATTACACCCGGTAATTCACTAGTCCTACCACCACCACCATCGCCATCCAAACCACCATCAATCTCTCATTAAAAATAATCACCGTCAATTGCACGTTGTCGCCATTCATTAACATCAACCACCATAATTCAATTAAAACAATCATACATATTAAGTCAAAGAATATAATCTTTACATTAATTTACAGGGTGTTTAATACAAATATACAAAATATAAAAATAATAAAGATTGTGACACAAAATAAATACAATCCTTAATTAGGACCTATGATACATAATCTTGATAAAATCACACTCCCAAATACCCATACAAACAAATGAACCTCCTAGAAGAAATTAAACTAATTATAACATGTGGTATTGCCTTGCTCAGACAGCTTAATCTCCAACCGTTGCAAACCACCAAACAATCCTCCAATTTGAGAAATTTCACAAACCAAAATCTAGATTTTCATTATATGTAGGTAGACATCATCTAAAATTATGGGCAGAAGGATTTTAAGCGATTGTCACGAGTATCAATAACTTTAATTATTTTTAATAGGAAGAAGAGTTAGTGATCTTCGCGCATTTGATTGTGTTTTCAATAAGTTTATTTAGAACTTGTCTTGCAACCAATTGAAAAGATTAAAACAAATTATAATAGAAATTTTAACTTATATTAGAATCGGGTGTTCATCAAAGCCCTAACGTGAAAAATCCAGACTGAATTTGTAAGTTTTTTAGCGAGAATACGCACATTTTTTTTTTAGAGAAAATTAAAATTTGGAACTTTTGGACGAAGAGATGTGGGGATATACATCTTCAAAGGTTGTTAGATGCCATGCCATAATTACAATCTTCAATTTTCAATCACTTGAAAGGAAATGGTCCTCAACATTCTTTTTTTTTAAAAAAAAAACGAAATACTATATATTATTACATATCCAATTCCGCAAGGCCAACTATGTCCTGTGGTTCATAGTACAAATAGAAGAATTATCCGCTGGTAATACCCGTGCCATGTGATGGGCAACGGTATTGACAGATCGAGAAATATGAGAAACATGACAAACATTAAAAGTCGAAACAAGCACTTGACATTTTGAAGCCAACAGTGTATCATAGGAGGAGCGTGCAGAAAATGGGTCAATCGTGCCTGAATTTATCCGCAAAACGCATACCAAGGAGTCCGTTTGTACCTGAACCATGTCGTAACCCAGATCCCGCAACAAATTCAGACCAAATAAGAGTACGTTGTATTCTGCAATAATAGGAGACCAATTTACCATAAGACGTTTAACAGCAGCCACCAAGACAAACTCATAAGCATCCCTAATCACTGCACCAAGTCCCACACCTTCATCCCCCATAATAGTTGCATTTGTGTTAAGTCGGACAGATCCTAGAGGTGGTGGAATCCAGCTAACCGTCTTGTTCAATTGTTTTGTTGACGTGGAAACAACAGATTGGAAGGATTTGTAGTGTGAAACGTACTGCATTAGACGATTACGAATTACACACCCATGGGTTGGAGAAGGATTAAAAGTATCTTCATTACGAGCCGTCCATACAACCCAAGCAAGCATGAGAAACTCCTCAAACCCTACCATACCACATTGCTCCAAAACAACATTAGCAACCTGATCCAGCCTCGGATATGGGCAATCCTGAAGTACATGCAAAATCGACGAACCAGACCAAAGCACCCTTGAAGCTAGGCAGTCGAAAATCATATGACGCAAAGTTTCCGCAGTCTCTCCACACCGATGACAGATGCAAGAATCAAGGACATGTCTACGATGGAGATTATCTCGAAACCTAATGAAGATGTTAGAATTCTCCAAGTGAAAAGACGCATTTTCGGAGGGCCTTTGAGCTTCCATGTCATGTTGCATAAATGGTCTCCTTGACGAATTGGTGCACATCCACGCCGGCTTCCTAGAGTACCAAGCCAGTAAGCCGATTTGACTGTGAATTCACCATCCGTTGTGTAGATCCAACACCGACAATCATGGATTTGAGTAGCACATTAAGGGGTGTTGAGAATTGTTATTGCATCCTCCTCCTCAAATAAAGAAAAAATTAGGTCTCTCCTCCAAGAGGACTTAGGGGCTTCAATTAGCATTGAAACCCTGTCATCCGGAAGGATAGCGGATCCGCTTGAAGAAGAAATGCAATGAAAAAATCCATCCGAAAAAAATCCACACATCAGATAATATACGGATATCGGCCCATACTTTCATCCCCAGATGCTAGCCCAAGAAAAGTTAGGGTTATAACCTCTTGGGGCATCTAAGAAACCACACTGACAAAAATAACGATCTTTCAAAATCTTCGAAACCAATTCTTCAGGTTGAGTTTTAATACTCCATCCTTGCTTAGCCAGCATAGCTGAGTTGAAAGTTCGGAAATCACGAAATCACATTCCTCCTTGTTGCTTTGGAAGATATAGGGAAGACCAACTCTTCCAATGTATTTTCTTTTCAGTCTCCTTAGACCCCCACCAAAACCGTGCAATCATAGAATTGATATCATATAATAGTGTGTCTGGTAAGAGAAAAATACTCATGACATATAGTGGAATGGATTGCAAAACGGAGTTGATCAACACCTCCCTGCCGGCTTGAGAAAGTAACTTTTCCTTCCATCCGAAATCTTTTTCCAATACTATCTCTGATTCCCGCAAAGACTATTGTTTTTGAGCGACCAATAATCGTCGGCAAACCCAAGCACTTTGAATGACGATCAACCTCCTTGACTTGTAAGAAACTAGTGATACTTGCTCTCATAGAGGTTGTCACATTTTTACTAAAATATATTTCAGAGTTCTGCATATTGATTTTCTGTCCGGATGCTCGTTCATAAATACTGAGAATAGCGGTTAACTTTGAGCATTCATAGAGAGACGCTTTAGCAAGTAACAGACAATCATCAGCAAATAGGAGCTGCGACACAAATGGGCTAGAACGACTAATTTTGAGACCCTTAATCTTCTTTCTCTCAACCGAATTGCATATCATAGATGACAATGACTGGGCACACAAAATAAAAAGGTAGGGAGAAAGCGGACAACCTTGTCTCAAGCCACGCGACGGGTTCTTCTCTTATTGTAGAAGATGAAATGTTTTATAAATAAGGTGATTTGAATAAATAAGAAGAAAGTTATAAGTTATTAGAATTCTTTATTATAATATTTGTTGGTTCAATTTTTTTATATTTTTAGTTCAGATTAATTTGTAAATGTTTAACAAAATGTACGGAATTATAATATTTATTTTGAACTTATTAATAAAATTTATAAAAATATATGAACTAAAAATTTGGAATAATTTTTTTTTTATACTATCAATTTATAAATGTTTAACAAAATGTACGAAAATTTTGAACAAAAAAAATGTTAAGAAATTAGAATAAACAATTTGAATTTGTATTAATTGAACAAAAATATGAACTAGTTGAATATACAGTTTGAACTAATAGAACAAAAAACTGGGAAAAAAAGTTCAAAATTCTTATATTATTAATTAAAAAATATTTGAACAAAAATATATAAAATTTTTGAACGAATTACAAAAAAATGTTAAAAACAAGAACTATGAGAACAAACAATTTAAACTAATTCAAAAAAATATGAACCGTTTAGACAAACAGTTTGAAATAAAAGAACAAAACATATTCGCAATGCACCTTTTAAAAATTACTATATTGCCACCGCATTAGAACTTTTAAAACAGATTTTCAAAATAACAAAATTGTATCCTGAACTTCATATAGTTATAAAACTGTCACCGCGCTATCCAAAAATCATTAAATGATGTGAACTAATTTGGGTTGTTGAATAAATTGTATCAGCGGTAAAAAAATGCTCTGTAACTCAGTACTTGTAACTTCGCTCCTTACTTGATCCGGATTGTTATTTTATTAAAATTTTTAAAAATTTATAGTACAATAATAAATATTATATATTCTATTTCAGCTTTCTTAATATATGTTCTTAATATATGTGTTTTTTCCCCCTCTAGTATCAATTATGAGAACGAGAAGGGTATTAGATAAAAAAAAATCAATAGCTTTAGACTTTAGTCTAGTTAAAATATTAAATATTTAATAAAAATCAAATCAACAAAAACTAAACTGAACTAAGACAACCAACTCGGCTATTAAATTTAGGCCAACTAACAATTCTAGTAGCCTTTACATCCCAAATTACAACAATTTGATAAAACTAGTTAGACCGATTCCAATATATATATAAAACCCTTATAACATGAACTCAATAAAAAAATAAAAAATATGCAAAGAAAAGATAAATAAGTAAGGAAGGAAAACGAGAAATATTTGGAGTAGACCGGAAAAAATTTATTAAATTTAATTTTGATGCTTCGACAGTTTTCCTAGGCTTTGGACAATGTGGAAATATATATGTCCTGCAAGCTGAAGCTTGTGCGCTTAGGGAGGGACTTGTTAAGGCATATGATTTGGGGATTAAAAATATTGAGATCGAAGGAGATAATCTCTCGATTATTAATTCGATTAAGCAAACCTGAAAATCCCCTGGGAACTCGATCTTCTTTTGTCCGACATTACTAATATTTTAGTTGGTTTTTGTCAGGTTAAAATTAGACATGTCTTCAGAGTGGTCAACGGGGTTGCTGATTTGCTTGCTGATCTGGGCTTTTGGATCAGGCTGCAGTCAGCTCGTCAATGTCTAGAGTTGAGGAGTTCATCCGGAAGGATGCGCTAGGGAGGAGAGTCTCGATTAAGATGATTCTCCCTAACCGCTTACCTTATATTATAAAAAAAAAATGAATTCAATAATATATATATTTGTAAGTAGATTACATTTTGTTATAAATTTATTGCACAATGTCAAACGCAAAACATTTCACCTTATTTATTCAAATCACCCTTCAATTAAACATATACTTTTTTTCCGTGATGGGTACAGTAGTACTGTAGTAGTTACATGTCTTCTTGTAGTCCCTTTTGTTGCTATTTAACGTGGTATTTGCAACTTTAATAGTGGAAATTGGAAAAGAAACCTAATGAAAAGGATGATACATATCCAAGAAGACAAAAACGAAATTGCCTGAAATCATGATAAATTGGTCGGTTTTATTGAAAATTACGGTTGCGGTCTTTTAATGAATGTAAGAAAATTGATATCAACACTTTACACGTGTGTTCTAAATCAGTGCACGTGACACAGACGATAAGATTAATATCTAAAAACCCAAACTGAAAAAATGTACGTGAAAAATACGGTGTTAGTATAGGTCCATAGGAGAAGGTAACCCTAACCATTAGCTACAAACAGTAGAGCTAAAAATGGAGAGGATGAAGACATATATGAAAGAATAGTTTGTAGAATGAGGCGATAATATTGAAATAAATTGGATTGGCGTGTACAAAATGTGTTTTGAAGCAAGACACGTATATGGTCTCATATAAGTCCAATATGTACACCCAATTGCTATTAGTTTTGGATGTAACCCCCATGACAAAATTCATTATAAGGTAGCTCTTTCACGTTTGGACCACAACCCTTGTTATGGATTTATCAAATAACCTCATGCATCCACTTTAAATAATTGTGATAAATAATGTGAGAGTCTAATCGAGTCCGTTCAAACATATCAGTTGAGATGTGTTGGTTGTCCCGCGTCGACTATACTAAAGTATGTGAATATATAATATATAAGTCAATTGTCAATGAGTTTTGTATGACTCATTAAACGTGTCTTTCACGTCGTTTAATATATATATATATATATATATATATATATATATATATATATATATATATATATGAAAAAATTAACAATATTTTATATCAAATATAAGTTTTAAAATTAAAATTTTATTATAAAACTATTAAATAATAAATTTATCAACTCAAATTTATTAAAAAAAATTGGTTTGAAGATAAAATTTCAATGAGATTAACGCCCGTGTATTTATACGAGTGCGATTCACATAGTAGTGTTGAATATTCTGGTCAACTTTTCCTCATGTTCTTTTATGTTTTTTACCCTTTCAATTAGCCGTTTTACAGCAGGACAATTATTTTTATTTTTATCTTTTGGGTGAAGGTAGAGAAGGGTGAATAATGATGAAGCGCTAGGTTTTAGAGGCTATTGATATCACATGTAAAAATTATAGTGTACAAAATAGGTTTTGGAGGCTTCAAATAGGCATCATGAAGTCATCATTCAATAGAAGACCTAAAACTTTGAGTTGCCTAAGGAACTACCACTTGAGTGAGATGTTAAGAGTATAGATTGATAAACAATCTTATATATATTCGTACAAATTTACTTTTTAAAAAAATTTCTTTTACATGTAAAGTGATTTGATAGCAGGATGTTAATTGAGATTAACGGAGAATATAAATCGTTTTTCCGGACATGGAGTTGGTTAGAGATCAGTCAAACAATATTATGATAGCACCGTTAGAATACATGTATAACATGACTGAGAAAGTAAAAGACGAGATTCTAGAAAAACACCTCCCAACTAAGAAGAGTCATCACAAAACCCAATTATAATTTTTACCGATACGATTAAAAATCATTCTTGAATTATAAAAAGAAAAACATAAGGAAAAAAATGACGTTGGCACGAGTAACATAACTTGAAATTTAAAGAAAAACATTAAAAAGAATATAGTTTTTACAAGTTTGCTCTATAATTCTTACTTTGTGCTTATTACATAATAAAAGTGAGTGTCAATCAAACTAGTGAAAGAGAGATAATAATTTATTTTATTTTTTTGAGAGTAGAGAGATAATAGTTAATATCATGTACCTTTCAAACAAAAAAGAAGTTAATATCATGTAAATTTCAAAATTTGGGGTTAATGTATCTATAAAACCTTGGAAGATTAAAAGACAACATGTAGATAAAATGTAATGAATATGGTAGAAAACAATTAAACAAGTCAACAGAGGTACTGAAATCAAAGTACTCCGAGACAGTAGATTTTGCGTGAAGCAAAGCGAGAATCAATAGAGACAATGTCCGGCGTGGACTCCGCCGGTGGTGAGACTCCGGGTACCCATCCTGCAACGTGGGCGTGCTACTATCTGTCTATCCTCCATTTTAAGCAACCTTCTTTGCCTTCCTTTTTTGACCACTCTATAACTACTCTAATTATTATGTTTATACACCACTTAAACCAATGTGCTCACCTACACAAATAGTATTTAGTATTGTTAATAGTTTATGCATCATACTACTAGTAATCCTTTTTTATACTCTTATGTAACTCACTTTGCTATAAGATTCTTTCTTATTTTATATGAAACCATCCTTAATCGAGAAACTTATGCTCGCCCCTTGCATTTTTTTTTGTTATCAATTGAACGTTAACTCCTACTTAGTCTTATCAACACATTAACAAAAAATGTGAAATATGCAAATTGCTATTTTTTGTCAGGAAAAAAAACGGGGAAAAAATATCAAGTCTCAAAACAATATTGTAAAGTGATGGTTTTTGTGTATTTGACCTATTTAATCGTAGAAAAATTTTATACATATTAACACATGGTTTAATACTAATATAATAGCACATGTGTTCTGTTTAAATTCTGCACAATATAGTTAATCTAAAATAATTTTACTGTTCACACAAGCTGTATAGCTCAACGTAGACCAACTATGTTGTGTTAAAAAAAACTGAAAAACAGACGCGTTGAAAAATCAATTTTCAGTACAATCGACCTACTTTGAAGTTAAAATTTTTTTGTATTATAATAAGCAAAAAGATGACAGTGGAAATTTAAAATTCAAGTGAAAGAAAAATTATTCAAAAAGTATTTCTGGACATAGTATTCATTTAGGTTTAAAAAAAACATTTATTTATATATTTTGAATAAGGTCGATCTATGCTAAGTTTTTTAGTATGTAAAAGGGGTTATACCGGCAATTCAGATATAAAATGGCACATGTACAACTTAAAAAGAGAGGGCAGATATGAGGTTAAATGGGTTAAATAGAGACATTTTTTTAATATAAAACGGCACTTGTACCCTTAAATAAAAACTTTGCTATAAACAACGTCCAATATACTTCTCACTTAACGTAAATGGCAAATACGGATTAATTAGAGACAATTTTTTTTAATGATAACACTAAATAAACAACCATATGACACCTAAATATATAAAACTAAGAGGAAATTAAATACAATTTTCTTGCAAAACGGTGGGTTTAAGCAATGTTTATCAAAAAGAGTGAGCAGAGCCCTCGCAGATTTATTCCCTATAATCTTCATTTGAGACTTGATAGTACATATCTAATCAACTTATAATAAGCTAAAAGATTGGTATATTAGTTGATAATTTAATCTTAGGCCCATTATTCCTATTGCAGAATATGTGCGATCTTTTATTTTTAAAATTAATATAGAGAAGAGTGGACCACTGGTCCTCTATTAATTACTGTTATATATGATAAATTTCGTATGCAGATGCAACCCATACTAAGTTAGAGAGAGAGGGGGAGGACGGACCCTCCTTTGAGAAAGACCGATCACATTACCATTTTTATGCTTCAAGTGGTGGGTGCTCCATAGAAAGAGACATCTCCTCTTATTACTCATTCTCCCCTTCTTCTTCCTTATCATCCTTTCCACCTCTTCTTCTTTTCTTCCTCAACAAAAGAACCGTCATCAAGGAGATATGGGAAATTGCCAAGCAGTGGATGCAGCAGCAATGGTGATCCAACATCCCAATGGGAAGATAGAGAGGCTTTACTGGCCCATCTTAGCAAGTGAGGTCATGAGGAATAACCCTGGCCACTATGTTTCCCTAATAATCCCGTTACCGGTCTCCGCCGATGACCCGTCCGAGCAGGGTGTCCCACCGGAGAAAAAGACCGTCCGGTATACACGTGTCAAGCTTCTCCGCCCAACCGACAACCTCGTTCTTGGCCATGCCTATAGGCTCCTTACTTCTCAAGGTGACCATCACAATGCATTCTACACTCTCGATCTCTACTTTATTATCATCAGATTTTAACTTGAATATAATCTTGCAGAGGTTATGAAGGTCTTAAAGGCAAAGAAATATGCAAAGCTGAAGAAGAGTGAGCAAGACTCACCAACGAGATCAGATTCGCAAAAGCCGGATTCTGGAACCAAATCAGAGACAAGCAATAATAGCCAGGTTAATCTCAACTTCTTTAGCGCTGCAATAAAAGCATAATTAAAAGAAACAGTTTTCAGCTAACCTACTTTAGCTTATACTACAACAAAACACTCATTATTGTTTTCTATGATCATGATTTCAGATGGTGAAAAATAATGAAGGGCAAAGAGCAAGGGCGGTACCAAACAATCAAGCAGCGGTTGCAAGGTCAAAGTCATGGCGTCCTTCGTTGCAGAGCATCTCTGAGGCTGGGAGCTGATGAGTTTATTGCCACCAAATATGTGCAAATAATAGTTCATTATGTGTCATAAGAGATGTATAGGATTTAGCAGGATCTAGAGCTGCCTATTCCATTTAGAGATATTCAACAATTTGGTAGATTGGGAAAAATATATATATAAGTATGACAAAGAAATGTCTCTAAAGGGTGTGGCGTTTAAGGTTTCATGATAAATTATTGTCAACCAAAGTTTCACCTTTTTGAATGAAAACAACTATGAGTACAGTTTACCATGAGGAAGGCCTTACAAATATATAACAATATGAAATGAAAGAATGAAAGATTGGCATATTTACTCGGCTACTACGCATTCCAGGCTTCCCAGTCGCGATCAACGTGGTTCTGAGCCCATAGCAAGGAGTTCCGGGCGGCCAAAGGAGCACCGGGTAGTTTCTTCTCGTTGAGGGCAACAAACATGTATGTAAAAGGTTCCACCACTAGAGTCCCAGGTCCTCCATATTCTTTGTGCAAAAATTCAGCAAATATCTGTTCTTCCAAAACACAACAGTAAGATTACTGTTACCATCTGCTGTTATTTCATCTTTAATTCATACAAGTAACACGTTGGTTAAAGCTTAGCACAAAAACAATGACAAAACCCAGCTTGGAAGGAGCTGTTTGATGTCAACTCCTCACAATAATTTCATTTATATTTTCAGATTTTTCGCCACTGTTAAAGGGTCAATGATTGACCACCTCACAAAGTGGGAACAAGGAAGCCAACCTTTATGGGATATGAAAAGAATGCAAAAAATAATAATTATGAATTATTTAGAAGACCAACCTAGACAAAATAATGAAAATCAAAATAATTCAAGTGGGTCGGTTAGATGACATTAATTGCTCACAATTAAGACAAGCTGCAATCAATACAGGGCCAAAGGTCTGTGGTCAGTACATGTATTCATACTATCATGCTCTATCATGAATCTTAATACATTCCAAGGGAGACGGTGATGCATTCAAAGCTTAGAACATTCAAATTGATGGAATGCGCAAAAGAGAGAAATAAAATTCCCATTGTATACAAAATTTGCCGTCAACAGATTCCAAGGAATGTGACCATAGTCCAAGATACAGTTAGAAGTTTTTTTTTTTTTGACAGAGATACAGTTAGAAGTTAGATAATCACCAATTTTTCAAATCACAATAAATGCAAGCAGCAAAAATCTATGTTAACTGTTGACTAGGATTTTCATTTTTTTTTTTGGAAATTTGACTATGATTTTCATGAATCTCAAATTCCCGTTAGAGATCATTATGAAAGCAAAAAGTATAAATCTCTGCTAGTATTGAGCATAATCATTTCATTATTTCTTATCAGATCTGTGACCCATATTGTATAAACACTGTTAGTATCAGAAAAAGCCTGTGATCAATTCAAGGAAATTCTTGCAAATACAAAAGCATCCCAAAGAGAATAAATGAAGGGGGAATTGTGTCACTGTGAGTTCTAAGTAACATACTACCGGTGAGTGATGTGCAACAGAACTAAATTAGATCTTAGATACAAGTGTTTATGAATTCAAAATACTACAGGACGCAAGGAACCTTGTTACCCTCCTCGATTTGTGACACAGATATCCTTTTTATCCCACATGCACATTGACTGAGTTCCCAAAAGTGAATACAATGTGGACTCCATGCCTTTTGCTCTTCTTCGTGTCCACATAATTTAGGGACTAGATTTTGAATCCAATGTACACAGTATCTCTCACATGAAAAAACCCTATGAATTTTTTTTTATTAAATAAACAGTCATTATGCCACAAACACGATCACGTACCAGAAAGCAAAGACCAGAGATCAGTCATCTCGTTGAAGCTCGGTAAGATTAGAGCGATTTTTAAATTAGCAGCAAGTGTATATAGGTCTTACGCCTAACTCAATCCTACGTACCGTTCCGCTTGATCTGATGTATTACTTATATTTCCAGCCATAGTTTTACAATATGGCGTTGTATTATAAAAATGTCAACATTCTAGGAGTATCAATAAAAGAACGAACACTTCCATTATAGTCATTTATCAGCTTCATTCTATGATAGCCAAAACTAGATTCTATATGTGTTCATCCAGTATAACATTCGTGTCTAAGTGTCTTGAAGGTGCGATCTACCAGTTCCACAAACTACGTTTACATCCTAGACTTTTAGCCATCCAAAGCTATCCTAGAGAGGGAGAAAAAAGTGTCTCAATATCCTGTCGTTTTCTTCATAGAACCTAGTACGTAGCTTGCAAGTTGAATCCATTGTGTCAAAATAAATGCGGATAGATGACGATAAGATTTAGAACTTGTGAGGTGTACAATGCGTTGAAACAATCAACAGTAGACGCATTGGGAGACTCAAATTGCAGGATTGAAAATGGTATTCATTCAGGCAATTTCACAAACAGATTGTGGACCAAAAAAACATACTTATATAGCCACCAACCAAACTAACATCTGTGTCGATCACCAACCACTATTTATCCACAAAGAAATTCTCACTGACAGAATTCAAATAAAAATTACCTTAGCACATATACTGACGACTGTATCCAACTCTTCTCCAAAGGTGTCTTCGTCTTCGATTAGCTTCTTCTTAAGCTCGATTTTGAACTTCTCAGTCTCCTAGAATATCCAACAACAATTTAAAGAACGAAAACAATAATAGAATCATAGCAAATTAAGTACGGAGAAAACAAAGAGAATCAAGTAATAACCGCAATGGCGAAATCGGGGATAGGATCCGGATACACAAATCGGTCATTCTGAAATGAAGTTGCTCTGTCTGAATGACTTTGACGTTGAGGACAAATGCAAGGTGCCGAATATGGTGAGGAGAAAGGGTGGACGTTAAGGCATAGCGTGCGCAGGTTAAGCAGCTCGAATGTTGGTATTTTGGCGGGAATCTTGGGCTCGAATATGGAACAAGTGGTGAGATAGAAAGCCATCGTTCGGATTCGTTCGGGTCCGATATACCTCAAAGCATATATTATTTCCACTTGTGTAATTTATTTTGAATAGCGCATCGTCTCTTCAGAATTTGTTTTTTCTCCGAACTCTACAATGACAGAAAACTTTGGGCTCAATTAGGGGCCATAATTAATTTGGGCTCAAGTAGCCCATTATCTAATTTTGGGCTGAAGTAACCCATTATCTGATAATATGAGGGACTAATAATAGGGGCCATTTTTTTTTCTCTGAATTAATTTTATTTTAAATTAAAAATAATTAAAGGTCAATTAATAATACGAGGGACTAATTAAAAAATTAGTTGATAAAATATTTAAAATAAATTAATAAATTAAATATTTATAAATAATTTATTTTAACATGGTGAGATATGAATTAATAAAAAATTAACACATGTAAATTTAATGACATGGATTCACCAAAATGTACCACGTATAAATTTAATGACGTGGATTCACCATCACGTATAAGTTCACGGACTGCTTTAGTTATAGATAGATATAGACTTAAATTTTTTGCATGCTTGTTTTGCTTCTCTTTCTCGTTTGAGTTTTATTACTTTAAAGATATATCCGCTTCTATTTTCAGTTCATGATCGAAAACAAAAGAATAAAACAACACAAGTTACATTAACTAGGTAAGAAACTCAAATCTCAGACAAAATACAACAATATAATTAGATTTCAACAAAGAAGGTATTTAATCTTTCAAATGTAACACAGTAAATTTTTTAATCAACAAATTCACACAAGCGTCAACAATAAACTAGTTTATTTTAAATTATTGGTACCTTTATGTATACATACAATTTTGTGTTGTTTTTAAGTATGTTAACTTCATATATAAAGAATTTCTTATTTGTATAAAATGGTAAAGTTATACGACATATTTCGACAACGGATGAACAAATATCTCATATTTCTCACTGGTGTTGTCATATCCATTCATAATACATATGAAATTGCATGTTTTTTCAATAAAAATCGCATCCATATTCAAATTCATCGATTCTCTATCTTTAAGCCAGGTTGAATTTGATTTTTAGGATTTGTTTAAAATTGCTTATCCTTTAAATAAGTGCTTTTTGGTCGCATTCTATCCAATATAATGCATTAAGACTCAAAAGTCTGTTTGATTGGATTGTATCGTTCTCTTAATGCAGAAATGGAGGAGATAAAGCATTTTGTCATCTCCTGCCACCATAAACCGCATGTTTGAGGTGTAACTCGATTCAATGATGATTGGAGGGCCTAAAGTACAAGTGGGGTGACAGGAGATGATTGGACAAAAAATGCATTACATTTTTAATTATAATGTTTAAATTCTGAGTAATGCGCATTAGCATTTTGATGCAAGATAATATCGGAAATACACGGATATAAACGGCCTCTTGATTAGGTTTTGCTCAACAACTCCCACGTCTAAACAGCCATGCATGGTGAAAACCAATGGAAACAGAAACTCAGAGCCATATATACAACTTGAATTGATCAATCACAATAACAAGTACTCTCCAGGGTCCATTAAGAGAACATGTAACATGTAAAACTTGATGTATCGTAGAATGTAGATCGCATAAAACAAGTGAGAAACCTACAAAATACACTCCATTGTCGTTCACATGTTATGCACAGAGAGACAGTGAAGAAGATGCGATCTCTCAGTATAGATAAGACATCGATTACATTTCATATAGTCAACCCAATAGGTAAAGTAACATAATTACGTTTGTTTTGAACAAATAGTTAAATCACAATTCAAGTTTTTTTAACTACCATTTTTCGTAAAATAGAGTCCTTATTTAATATGTAAAATGAAAACAATATTACACACGATCAGAAATAAATCATAGCTTACCCCGTTTAATTACAAACTCCGAAAGCAGAAACGGATTGAAAATAAATCTAGCCCACATTTGTATAACTTGTTCATGTAATCATGTGGTTTCACGTGTGACGCATGAAAGTGATGAAACTCATGAGGTAGTCTTCTTACCAGTAATGCCAGTGGTACATAGTGGAGGACTGGAGGCAGTTTTCTTCTTCATTATTCTTGTCAGAAAATAAATTTTGAATAGATGGGGAGCGTCTGATAACAAAAGCCAATCTTATACAATTGAAAGTGGCCTCAAAGTTCAAACTTCCTTTGTCTTTTACATCACTCTCAATAAATATACCCTTTCTGTGTAACAACTCCCTTTTTCCTTGGGAATCTGCAAAGCCATCCTCTAATGGCAAATACACAGATAAAATGAAAAAGAAAAAGAAAGAACAAACTTTCAAAACACATCACCATACTCTTCATACTTCATACTATAATGCTGCTAAATAATATGTACTGTACTCACCTCCGAAATTTGAAACAAAAAAGTCAATTCTACTCCAAAACTCTCCTAATGACCAACATAATCAAGGATTATTGCATAACACTCTGCTTATATTCCTCCGATTACCCAAACCCTCTGATTTATTTTTACCTTAATCAGATTCATATTTTATTTTGTCATCATCCAAATCCACATCTACCCATGAAGAGTTATTCAGTTTCCTCCTCTTGGTGTTATTAGTGCAAGTCGGAGATGTCGAAGGAGAGGATGAACAAATGCAATAATTAGATAAGCTTGAAGACCTAACCCTCACTTCTTTCTGAGCTTGCCTGCTTCCAGTCCCCATCATAACATGCTGCATTACTTTGTAGCAATCTATCACCTTCTCCTGCCAACATATGTATAACCATTTTTTCATGACCATTTTTTTTAATCATCATATACTATTATTAATCATAAACTATTTTTCATGTCATTACTTTGCTTAGACCATTACACCATGATTCAGCATGTTCCGGGGTCACCAAGGACAGATTTGGAATTTCACTTGCAGCGCAAAGCACGGCTGCTGCTGCTATGCTTGATGGTCTGTACTCCAAAAGACTTGCATCTGTCCACGATTGCAGATCATGTCAAGTAATTTTCTGTTAGGTACTCACACAAATCACTATAATCTAAAGCAAAAAGGTAACGCATATGCTTTAACCTTGGAGATTGGACAGAATAATAGTAGTGGAGCGCAAGATAAGGAATCCCATAAATGTTCCTGTTGCATCAACCTTGCTAGTAAAGAAGTTGATGTAGCTGAATGGTGTGACAGTTCTCAACCGCCAACCGAGCACACCAAGAACAAGAAGCTCCATCCTTTGGATCGTCTTTGGTGTAAATACAAATTTAGCACCTTCAACCTAGCAATTAATCAGAAAAATGATTGAGGACTAAATACAAATGCCTAATTGCATAGCCCAAACAGATAATCCGTAGTTAATACGGAGTAGTGGGCAGATGATACTGTATTATTTACTGAACCTGAAAATTATGCAATAAAGGAACAAGAGGTTCCTCCATCTTTGCAGCCAATGACAAGCAAGCAACTGATAGCAGTTGCAAAGTCCATCCATTTGATTGCTGAAATGCAAAGATAATCATCAAACACCTAATCAATTAGTACGGTGGGCAAATTGATGATTTAATCGAACAAGTGAAAGAGTGTCAAATCTTGCTTATGTTTTTCTAACAAGCAGTCAGCTAAATAGAATGATATAGTACACTAATAAATAACACCCCATTAACACCGCTAACGACCCATGCTCGTTGTCCTCATTGTTTAATGCAGAATCTTCATGACACGTCACCTGTTACTATACATGGGAACACAATCCCTCCACAGTCCACAGTCCACACCCAGTCGCCACTACCTACTCGTGCAGGTCACGTGCACTAAACTCAACTTTGACCATTCAAACGTCATTAATTACTCCGGAAGAAACCGATTAGACTAATAAGTGAACTCGCTAAAGGCTAATTAGAAACAGAGTATGCAAAGGATGATCAGGCAAACGAGATCGGCTGCAAAAGTGAAATTTTAAGGCGAGCTCACTGTTTTAATTCTTATGTACTTCAGACGTATACTGGCTACTGCTCAGAATATCACCCACTTCGATTTGTCAATCACTTTGAGATATGATCATACCGTAACCTGGGAATGCTCTACTATTTTATGCACGGAAAAAGTATTATAAACTTTTTTTTTTCTCTGAATAGTGACAAAATATTAATACGCTACGACTCACCGGTAGCCGGTTAGAAAAAAGAAATCGGTCGAAGTAGTTGACGGCAAGGTACGCCGTTAGCTCCTGAAAACCGTAATAGGATCGCACCTGCAAGTAAATTTAAACGAAATGACAACAGTGAAAATGTCGTTTACTTCAGAAATTTGAATGTTCATTCTAAACTGTCGTAACAAAACCTGTAACTGCTTTATTATCGGGAGATTCAGATGCATTTCGGCTCAAGTTAGCATATCTTTATATGCTAAGAAAAATAGTTAGCAGGGGGTTAAACCGTCACTCCAACCTAACGGCGGCGCAACTAAGATCCATCTGCCGGAACTCGGAAAACCACCGAATCGGCAACAGCGATGGAACGATCGGCTTCCTGATCATTCGGTTGTCAATGAAGTGCGTATGAATTAGCTAGAGGAAGAGCGACTAAGTACCTTGAGCATCCATGAGATGGACTGTGCGCGATCAGAGGGATCGAGCGAGACAGGCCGGATCTGTGCCAATTGATCGACGCCTTGGACGAAGGTACTCTCATCTTCAATGTATCCGGCAATGGATTCTTCTTCAGAAAAGGGAGCCGTAGAATTGATGACCGGTAAGCATTCGGCAGGAGACTCGGTAAACAAGGTGTCGGAGTCCTCGGTAATAGAGTTGGTGGAGAAGGTGCCGGAGTCCTCGGCGCAGAGAAGGTCCGAGAAGCAGTTGGAGACGGCGAGCGGCATGACAGCAAGATCGCTGATTGTCATCACCTCAGTCTGAGAGAGTATTGTATGGAGGGAGTTTGCATAATCCGTGTGCTGAAATATTTAAGGGATTTAAATATACAAGAAACTTATTATTTACATTTCAATAAAATTTATTTCCTTCTTCAACTATTTAAAAATTATAATGATAAAATCTCGTTTTTCTTTTACTGTAACTTGTCTACTTGAGAATAATGTTTTCAAGCATTTTTTGTGCATTCACTAAATAGTCTTATTTTAGTGTATTAGTGTGTTTTCTTAATGATTTTGTTTATAAAAAAAAAACTAATTCGATGGTACAAATAGAAAAATAATTTGAACATTACTTTTTCTCAAGTAAGATCCGAATATATCTTTATGTGAAGGACAATATACATGTTTCAACTAGGAAAATTCAACTCTCAAGAGGCCAGAGCTGTGCGAGGATGATTCTTTGTTCAATTTGTTCTTCACGGTGTTTGTTTGCAAGATGCGAGAGTTGCGTGATTCTATTCCCTAATATCCCTTGTAACATGATTGTATGAATTGGATACAATTATAAAATGAGATTCTATTATGCATCTTTCTAGTAATAAATATATGGGATGCCTTTATTAATCATATATGTAAATGTTTCGTTTCTTGATAGTTTGTGAATGAATCAAGTAATCAGCCTACAAATATGTATTCCTCTGTCCCACTCCTTGCACGTGTTGGTCGATCTTACAACATATCGGGCAGTTTGCCCAACAAGATCGGCTAACTTGCACGTGTTGGTCGTTAGATTATATGTGTTAGTTTACGTCATGTTCTCACCTCCATTAATTTTGTTATATATTTTATACTCTGTTTTGTTATTAATGATCCAAACTTTTATACTCTGTTTTTTGTTATTAATGATACAAACTTCACATTAATCTTCTTGAGTTTGATCGTGACCCCTTTACCACAAGCAGGTCTTGTAATTATTTTGCAAGATTTAAGGCTCATGTTTCAACGATCATGACCTTATTGTGGAACAAATATTTTTCATAGAAACTCAACTTTAGCTCATGGAAGGACTAGAACGTTTTCAATGTCATAAAAAATACGAGTAGATCTCCAAAACACAAATGAAGGAAATCTACCACAATTTGATGCAAAACTATACTATATGAATAAATGATAAATGCTCAAATGATTAATAAGAGTGGAATTTTTATTTTGAAAACAGATGTTATCAATCTTCAATCCATTGAGGCAAATTCTCCAATGGTGGACTAAACAAGTGTAGTGCATCAACTCAACAACATGTGAAATGTAGCGTCCGAGATAAGTGGTCACTTGCTCCTCATGTGTTTGCTATCAACTCAACCACGTACATCGATCGACACGATCGATATCTTTGGTCAAGTTGATTGTTTGTATTCTTCCAAGCACTTCCTCATTTCTTCAGATTTTAACTCTCAATCGGTTTAGTCTGGACCTGAACTTCCTCGAACTAAACGAGAACTTTAGCTAGTAGTAGACATTCTTTCAAATATATATCATTTATGCTCCAAAATGGATTAGAATACCTGTATTTACAACAACAAAATAAAAGCAAAGATAGATCTTTGAAATTACAAAAGAAAGAAATTTTACTGTAAAACTACGCAAAACGACACTAAATTCATAGGATACGGATAATAAGAAAGGTGAAAAACTTTACGAAAGTAGACGTTATCAAGGAACCGGACTGAGGTTTGAAAGATTCCATTGAATGACTCGGACCAGATTGAGAGGGATGGTTGACATGTCCAAAATTGTCCTCAATCCTTCTAGGAAATGGGATGTTTTCTTGAACCCTCATTAATGTTTGCAACTATTCTTGAGGGCGTTGTTCGCGGCGATCAATCCAACCATCTCCCTTTTAGATTCAACTACCTAGTCCTTCCAATGTCCACATCTTGCTTGAGGGTCTTCATCATATCCTTTATCTCGGGAATCATGTTTGAGTTGGAGCTTTGGGAATCTTGAGACATCGTGTGTGACTTTGATTAAAGTTTGTGTATGATTACTTGTTTATAGCATCGTAAATTAAGGGGAAAACGGTCAAATGATCAAGTAGTCTAATAATAATTCATTTGGAATATAATGAGTTACAACAAAATGGTTATCTTGTCAATGCCAAGACATCGTCTAAGAACCTTTTTCTATCATGGATGGTTAAACACCAATACAATATGCTAGGTTCTTACCCTACATAGCTTATTCTCTAACTTATATAACTTACATAGGTAACATATCCCTGATTTTCCATTTACAATTACTATCCTTCACTACCTTCCTTGTTTGGAAAAATCTGTCTTTATAAGCAATTCCCACCGTTAGAGAGATGATTCACTACCGTTGGGCAAATGATATACCCCTTCAATGGATGCTCTTCTATCACACTTAGGTTAAACTTACTATTTGTGTCATTGTCTTGGGCCCAAGGGGAGTTGCGCTTAATAAAACGTAAACAAAATCCGGCATAGACGAAGTTAAATAAAAACATAATTTATAGAATAAGCTCGTGGTCTATTTGAAATATGCAAAAAGGATATAAATACCCATGTAAATCCACATAAAACCTAAATGACACCCTATAGTATAGTCTCTCCCTTGGCATAACAATATATCTTGAAATGTCCGGACTTTCCACACTTGTAACAAGTATCTTTTTAGGTTCTTATCGGTATCGTCATAGCTTGCCCATTATATGCTTTTGAACTCTTGGCTTTTATCATTTCCTTTGCTATAACTCTTTCTCTTTGCTTTGCCATCCATCATGGAGGCTTCATGGGAAGTGAACACTTTGTCATCCTTCTTGTTGTCTTCTTATTGAGCTCATATGCCATATTAATCTGAAGGTGGAAGCCAAGTTTCACCAATGTGAATTATTTCTTATTGTGATTAATCCCATATTATATGTTCTTCCACGATGGAGGTAAATTTTCCACAATGGATGATATCATTATGGACTCATCCAAGAACTTGTAAGAGGCCATGTACTTGGACTATAACTGATCTCATAAGAGTTTTGCCGATTCAACGTCTTGATACATGTCAAGCAAAGCACCAATCATGACATTCAAGATATGACCTCGACATATGTAGTCGTCATAGTCTCATTTGTACCTTAGATAAATGGTTTCCAACTCCTCAACACATTTACCCTCTAGCTCTTTCAACCTAGACAAATGGTTTCCAAGAAGAAATGCTTCCTTTACCACATACTAAATTCCATTCCTTCAACTTATCCAACTTTTCAAACTGGTAAGTCATATCACTCCATTTTCTTAGACATTCAAACAAGTGTACAAAACAAAATGAAAAATATTAAAAGATTGTTGGTTTTTGGGTTTGTTTCAAAGGCAAATTTGTTGTAATATTTCATAAAAGAGCAAACAAACAACTTATTTAGGCAATAACTTAATGTTGGTTGAGTTCTTAAGTTGAACTAGCACTTATGAATTTGCAATCTTGGAAAAGAGAAAATAAAATTTCTTAATTTTTATCAAGTCATAATGCACACTAACCAACTGCAACCTATAGATTAATTAAATAAGACTTGAATAGTGTTTGTACCGCTCGTCACACAAACTTTCTCTCTAAGTGAATTTTTCCCTAATTAACTAGGGTTGTCAAACACCGTAGTG
Source organism: Fagopyrum tataricum (assembly GCA_002319775.1). Lineage (NCBI taxonomy): Eukaryota > Viridiplantae > Streptophyta > Magnoliopsida > Caryophyllales > Polygonaceae > Fagopyrum > Fagopyrum tataricum. Next base: position 82,700 of record CM008283.1, on the reverse strand, counting down.
GCATATGACTACCATGTCACAAAGACTGAGTTGAGAGAATTCGATTTACATTTGTAAGGCTATTCCTAAGCCTCTTCCATAATCTAATTTTCTAGGATTAATGACTATCAATGGTCAATGCCACTAAACTATTTTGTCTTCCGAGTTTCATAAACAAGAAAATGAGAGAAGTCATATCCCTTGATAATACTTTATTCATATTAATTTCTAAGGGCCAATCATATGAATTTTAAAAACTGTCCAAAAGTGGTTGAAGTAAGTCGGTAAAAGTTGCCATAGAAAAACCTAGAAAAAAGATCAAGTTCCATGCCACTGCCCATGTGGCACCCAACAAGGCCAAGTCTTAGTTAGCTTACTTGGCCCTAACATTTTTGGTACAAATCCACTCGAGGTGAGTTCACATAGCCGGTAGAAACTTCAAAATTCACACTAGCTAGCTCAATATTCTTAACTAAAATGAATGTAATTCAACAAGCAGCATAATAACAATGCTCTTGACTTTCATAGAGAAAAAAGTTGTTAGGTTTATTTAAAAATTAACCGCAATATTATTGAGATAATATAATGAAGAATGTTAGAAAAATAATCATATAATATGTCCCAAAGACATGAAGCATCAGGCTTTCAATTTCTCCAACAACATAGCTTAGATATTGACAAGGTCAACGAGACCCCGAACAAGTGAAGACAATGTCCCATAGTACTCATTAATTCAACTAAACTAGTTTAAAAAATGTGTGACAAGGCACCGATGGTGTTGGTGCCTTGGTGTTGACCTCAACCTTGTCATGTTTTACCACAAAGAGTTATCATGATAAGGCTTGACAATACCATTGCAAGACTGCAACATTCATCTCCTGGATTTATTTCAGTTAGCTTTAATACTCTAACCCCATTACCACTAGTTACTCTTAATGTTGGTCAATGACTTGTCTTCCAAAGTCCAAAAAACCGTAACATACATGTTCTCACCTCATTAAACATTGTATCGACGACAAGCTCAATGTTTTCGTTGAGCCTTATCGCAAATCTACAACTCATATTACTTAGACATGTGACACATGTAAACATATTAAAATACATATTTATTTTATCCCAAAATGTATTACAAACTTGACTGATAATATAAATGTTGAGTAACTTTGATTATGATAATTTAAGTTTCTATTTTCTAATAAGGCTAAATAGCTCTAAACTTTTATCGGAGAACGATATATCAAATGATGAGCATACTAGACTATAAAACGAAAGAAAACATATCATGACAATGAAAAAAAACTACTTAGTCTCGAAGAAAAAAAAAATTTAGAAAAAAAAGAAGACATAAATGGCAAATAGAGAGATGAAATGACGATTGTTGACCCCTAGCCTTGAGGTATGTGATTTCTTCATACAAGAGAAAACATGGAATATGGAGAAACTTCAACTTTGAGGAACTTGATACACGATACCTTTTGGGAAGTTTCTATTCCGGCCATCAAGATCCCAATTTCAACGTCACATGCAAACTCTATTGGACCCTATACAAACAAGGTTGGTTCTCCACTAAATAAGATGTGAGATAGATCTACTTAGGGAAAAAAATGGCACGGTATGATTGCTCGTCTATTTGGAAATAAAAAAAAATTCCTCTCAACTTAAAACTTTGTTTGAAAGGTCACGAACAAAAAGGAATTTGAATACCATCTAGAAGTTCTTGGTCACTTAATGTTGAAGTATCTTTTCACGATACTTACATTCATTGAGATCATCCCTGAATCTACATGTATTACTAACTAACCTTGTGGTGCACAAATATATCATTATAGACAATAAATATTCCTAAGAAAAAAAATTAGACTAGAAATCCTTATAATTGTTTCTTATTTGGTGGGTCATATCATACTTTAAAAACCAAACAATCTTTAACCAAAAAAATTATCAAAAGGATAACGAAATTAAGGATTTTATGATATACCATTCGAACAGTTAGGCTGAATCTAAAGAAAATATAAATTATGAAAACACACCCAAAGTAAGCCTAAGTAGAAAAAAAATTACTTTGGAAAGATTTGTAACCGACTTTATTAAACTCAATTTCGATGATCCAAATCGAGTAATGAATCATTTGTGTTTGAACTCAATACTTGAAATTATGCAAGACTTCGGAAAAATCTTGAACATGCCGAAATTTGAAACAAAATCAACTTAGTCTAGCCAATTAAAGATTAGGTTTTTGGGAAAATGTTTGAAGGGGGTGGCCTAAGTGTGATCAACTACATATTTGGGATTTCAAAACCCTCTTAACAAGAGGAGATTTTGATTAGGGGATCATGATTCTTTTTTAGTTGTTTGAAGAAGTACGTATCAAGCATGTCATTTGGAAAAAGCATAATTGTCGATGCTCTTGTTACTTTTCGTCGGTTCTCTCCTGCCGCTTGTGTTGATGTTCGTCAAAGCCAGGAAACTCTCATTAAAAAAATGATGGTCTTCGCTATACTATCGGTTACTCCTTACGACCACTCAAGTCACTATGTTTGTTTACTACCCAAAATCTTCTTTTTTTTTATTAAAAAAAACCCCAAAAAAAGTTCTAAACCATTTTTTTAAAGATTGAACCTTATACATGTATTAATCAACTAATGAATGTAAAAAGATTGTCATAAAACAAATTAATGCATAAAGTCAGGGCCGACTCGATGGACGGTCCATAAGGTACTTTTAAACAGTGCTCCCAAAATTTTGGGACTAATGTATAGAAAAAGTTGAATATATGTTACAAGATATTATGCTTAGTCTGTATGTTAAGATCTCATCATTTTTCTTGTTTTTTATCCTATGTTCAAACCTCACTCATCACTTTTTAATATTCATTTTACTTGTATTGCCCCCTCTTTTGAACTTTTCTTTTCTTTTCTAAATCAAATTATAAACAATTTTTTTATGTATTAAAAATATGTAAATGTCGGAACAGGGCTCCGAAAATCATTGAGACGGTCTTACATTAATTAAATGCTTGATGTCACATTGCGACTAGACAAACGTTTCTTTATGAATAGAACTAGCGTTATATTGATGAAACTTTAGTTTGTAATTTGTATGAAGAAAATAATTAAAAAAAAAGGTTTTCCGGACTGATTCTCCTTCGAGGTTGAATAAAAAAAGAACGAGCCTTTAATGAACGGCTTTAGCGTGGGGTGGCACCAAACGCTTAGACGCTCCTCCGCAGCTTTTTGTGTGTAGTGTAGTTCCACTTCTCACTACTTCTTCCGCCCTTTCCGGCAAAGCGTCACTCAGTTATTTCACCTGCTTCCTCACTTTACTTTTTTATTCTTATTCTTGTCTTACCCCATTTCCTTTCCTTTGTTTTCTTATGCCAACATAACTCTTACTTCATTGCACCGCTTTTATCACCATTTCACTTTGACTTGGTCAAACGCTTCACAATTTGTTTTGGGTGATTCTAATATGAATGCTTAATCTATACATATACGTGGGCGATGCACAAGCGTTGGTTTACTATATCGACACCCCTACTTTTCCTCACAAGTACAATCAACTTTTGTAATATGTTATACGCATGACTCATCACTCATGCATGTATTTTGCAAGGTATATTGTGTTAGCTGTGAATTTCACTTTTTTTTTACCTAGTATCTAATTTTAAGACAGACCGTAGAGCAGTGGTAGTATGCATACGAGCATACATACATGTTAAGTTCAAGTCCAACACATAAATTCAATGAGATTCTATCATAAAATCAACGCAGTTATAAGAGTAGTAGCCTACCGACCTTATATATTAGGCTCGGAATATTACCAACTTTTGATGTGAGAACATATTATCTCCAACAACATGATTTTACTATATGATTATATAAATTAAGACGGCAAACGAGGGAGATCTATAGACTCGAGAATTTTGTGTATCGGTTGGCGAACATCATCTAAAATAATGAGGTATTCAACACTTCGATGGAGGGACTAGAACGTCAACATTTGCGACGTCATACGATTATTCAAGAGATGCGAGAGTAGCAACCATTTAGTTGCCTTTTTGGAAGATATGCTTAATACGAACTTTTTCGAATGAGGGATAAGGAACTTAATATCCCCATTCATGATTTAAACTTGACAACGAGGTTTCTAAATCCCTGAAATGCACGTGATCACATTAAAGTTATCTCCTTTTATCTCAAATTTCTGGTAATCTAGCTCTTTTAGTTTGGTCAAACCCTTTAGTGGTGTCATTAATTTTGTTTCAAAAACTGGCATATTTGGGAGTTTTCCGATGTGTACCAAATATAGAGGGTTCAATACTTAGTTTTGAGCCATCGAAATTGTCTTTCACAAAACCAGACTAAGGTCTTGCCCAAGTGAGATTCTTCGGGTTCCTTCTATTTCTTGTGTGTGGTAGGGGTGGATTGTAAGAGCCTTAGTCTTTGGAGCCGTTTTGGCCTAGCCGTCCCTGCGGGTTCACTGCGCCGCCCCTGCGGGTTCACTGCGCCGCCCCTGCGGCTTCCTGCGTTATCCGCCCCTGCGGCCAGGAATTTCCGCCCCTGCGGTTTCCTGCGGCTGCAGCCGGCTTTATTGACCTTTTGACCCGTGCTTTACCCTTTTGTTTCTTCCTCCTTAAGCTTCTTCTTTGGCTTCGTGAGCAAGGGTTTCCATCTCCTTTCCCAGCTAAACCTACGTGCTTCTTCTTTCTCCTTTCCTTCCTTGATCTTGATCTTGGTTTCCTTTGAGTTTGAAAGTGTTTTGTTGTATGGATGATGATGTTGATGAGCTTGATGTATGTTGCTGAGCTTGGAAGCCAGTGAGGTTGGTTGTGATCTTTCCTTGGATAGGATCACAACAGTGGTAAGTCTTTTCTCTTCTCCTTTCTTCTTCTTTGATTCCTTTCCTCTTCCTTAGCTTAGGATTAGATGTATTGGATGTAGATTGATGTTGGAATGTGTTTATATATGCATATGTATGGTTAATGGTTGATGAAGACGTGATTCCATCACGTGAAGCCGAAGAGGAATCGCAGGATCCCATTTTGCAATGTCGACGCCCCCACGTTCCAGTACCGCCGGACCTGCGGAAGACTGTCACCGCACCCGCGTCCGGAAGCCGCCGCCCCGGCGGCCACGGTCACCCCGCCTGCGTCCTTGTGCCGTCGCGTCCAGATGCGTCATGTCCTGGATCTACCTAGAGTAGTATAGATCATTTCCTTTCCTAGTATGAGCGGGTTAATAGCATGCTAGGTATGTGTATGAGGATAGAGTGATGATGAGTATGATATCTATAGGTGCCGGTTATGGCCTCGAGGTTTATGAGTTGGATATGATCCATATGGATCCCTTGGGTCTAGATGTGGCCCCTTTGAGTGATATGAGTTTGATATCTTGTTATGCCTTGTTATTAGGCAGTACTATTTTCCAGATTGGAGTGGATCGTGTTTGTGATCGTGGTTGAGACTACTTCTGAGGTTGAGGTAAGTCCATAGAACTTACTTAGCTACCATCCTTATATTGGATGTATGCATGAGTGGTGTTTGTTATATGCTTTATAGCATGCGTTATGGTTTATTACCGACCTATGATATAGTGACCGCCCATTCTAGTGGCTGTGTCAACTTGCCTTTCATCCCGTAGTGGAGTCTGGGAGGTTCTCTGTAGTCAGGCTAGATCTGGTATACGGGAAGGGCACTTACCACTCCTTATGGTATACGGGAAGGTGCGCTATACCACTCCAACTAGCTATAGCACTCAGAGGCGAGGATTATATATATTCCTCGTGTCACATATATTCATATGCAGATATTTTTACGACTTGAGTGTTGGACTATATAAAGATAATTAACCGGGTAAATGTGTGACAACGTGTTTATATGTTATGATTCTTGAAGTGTGTTTGTGCTCTTGCATCTTTTATATATATATGGTTAGCTAACGATTTTATATCGTGTTGTAGATCCTTTGTAGGTTAGGAGAGCTGCAGAGTGATCCAGAGTGGGTGATCCGTTGAGGGATCCGTACACTAGGTCGTTATCGTGGGATGTGGGATCTTTTGTTATGTACAGTATATGTTTTGATTGTACTCAGCGGTACCGTGTATAAACCTTTTGATTTATATATTACAGTTTTATGTTTTGGTTTTAATCTATCTGTGTCTTGTTGTAAGATCCAGTGAACTTGTTGTCAGGCTAGGGTCAAGATCCATTGTGAGATCCTAACCCAGTAGCGCCTCGAGTCTTACGGATTCGGGGTGTTACATGGATCATCATAGTCAATACTTTATTTGGGTTTAATCCAACTATTGGTCTAATAATTGACAAAATCCTTAATTTTATTATTCTTGTGGTAGTTTTGGTTAGAGAAAATTGTTTGATTTCTAAAATTTCAAATAGTCTACCAAGTAAGAAACAAGGTCCTTAGACTTTCTGACTCAAGCGTATCCTTTAGTATGTTTATTGTATATGTTCGTCAATTGTTGTCCCAAGTGATTTGTTTGATAATGGTTGTATAGTCGAGCATAATTTCATCAAACACTCATTTTGAGAAAGGGCGCTCTAACATCAAATGGGCAAGGTCTTTTAGGTGGTACAATGTTGAAAAAACACATTTCATTGGAAGCGCCAATTTGTTGTTGATCAAGGCATTTTTTTTATCGGTATTTCATTTTTCTTTATTTTTTAGGGGAAGCTTTTAATCTTGAGTGCGATATTTACTTTCCATACCCACGGATAGTCGTAATATATCATCTTTTTGAGTATATGAGTTCCACAATAGAGCTACCGGAGAGCAACCGTGCATGTCTAGATCTAACAAAGTTTGTCTATTATATTAAAGCTAAGGATGATGGACTTGAGTTTTCCAAAATCGTGTCATCCACTAGGTCTTCGAGAGTGATAATATCCGTTTTCGCGTCTTTTTCACTATCATTATTATCCATCTCTTAATCTTTTTTGACATATTTGTATTGCTTATTGACATATTTACTTCCCTTATGTGTTTTGGAGATCTATCGGTGCATTAATGAATTGCAATTCTAAGCGTTTTTTGGAGCTAAAGTGGAGTTATTTACGAAAGAATGATCTCAACACACTAAGGCTCTCCCTTCTGTCAAGGAAGCCGAGGTTAGGACGAAATTGATTGACATCCGATAGTGAAGATCGAGGAATTGTTCGAAGCTTTTGAGGCAGACGGACGACCTCCAGCACACCTATCAAGCATGTGAGCATTTTCCAAGAGTGACATCCGGTTCATTTCAAAGTGACCGGCGACCAGTCCTACTATGGTTTTGTAGATTCTAGATCGCAAACTCTAGGAGGGTTAAGATAGACGTCCTCCCTCTAAATAAGGTTATTCGGCCATTAGTTCGTTTATCCAATTTCCATTCGAAATTTTCAGAGACAAGTGGACATGTGTTGTGTCGATTGGCCGACCACTCTACACCGGTCGACCGACCTGTCCTTTTCTCTTTAGTTAATAAAGTTTTGAATTTCAATTAAGGTATGACTTGCTAAATTTATTCCTTCTAGGGTTTAGAGAGCCTGACTACATTGATGATCTATGATGTTAATAATGATTGTTGTCCCTTGAATGTTTATCTATTGAGAGTTATGGAAGTTTTGGGTTGTTTTATGCAAAATGCGAGAGTCGAGTATGCATAACTTTATTACTATTTTTGTTTCCAAGTGTTGATGGCACAATGTGAGAGCCGAATAGAATTTCACCCGCGTAACATGATTTTCATTCTATTACGGATTGATTATTGTCAATTGAGATTTGATATGTATGATGAGATGATTCTTATCTTGGAACTCTGATAACATGATTTATCGACCTGTTACACTCATGCATTTAGTTAGATTTTCCCTATCCGCATTCATGTTTTGGCCTTAGTTTGTTCCATTTATGCTTGTTTAGTTCTTTGCAAGAATAGATGTCTACACACGCTATTTGTGGCTTTGTAGGTGATTTGACACATTTTGGAGCTAAAACGACGTATTTGAGGATCAAGCCTCGAAGTGGACGCAATGGAGCGAGCGTACGTGCACGGAAAAGGCTAGGAATCAAGCTAAAGACACGAAGGAACGAAGGGATGGCATCTCGGCCTTGATCTCGGTCTGACCAGACCGAGATGGCCTGATCTCGGCTGAGATCCATTGATCTCGGGCCAAGATCCATAATTTCGGTCGATCTGGAAAGTTTCTGTTGTGAAATCTCGGTCCCGATCTCGGCCGAGATTTTTGACCGAGATTTTTGACCGAGATTTTTTTGACCGAGATTTTCTGTTCGGCGTTTTTATTTTATTTTTGGATCGATTTTGGCCCAACCCGTCCTTTGTAAGGTTGTTACATATAAAAGGGAAGCTCTAGGTTATTTCTAAGGGTCCGATTTAGTCCGATTTTAGTCTCTTTTTAGGGTTTGTTTACCCTAGAGGGGGGAGCCGTCTCCTCCCCTCTCTTCCTTTCCCTTCTTCTTCTCCATTGTTCTTCATTGTTTAGATTCAAGAATCATACTTTTACATTCAGTTTTGTTTGAGAAGACTTTGTGGGATTCAAGATTTGTCAAGATTGCAAGTTTCTAGTTATTGAAGTTAAGTTCTTTTATTTCCCTTTGTTATTTATTTATTTTTATTTCTTTGATACGATTGTTATTGGCTAGAACCTTGAGGTTCCAAGGTTGACAGGGATTTGTTTATGCCTTGGATTATGATGGATTAGATTGTGCTTTGTTTTGGATTTGAATTGCTTGAAATCCTAATGGTTGGCTTGGACTCGAATCTAGTTAGAATCCTTCTAGCTAGTAACCTAAGTTGGAATTGAGACTTACCCGGTGATATTCCTTCATAGATACATGAGAGACTGATCATAGGTAATAAAGGTTTATCCTTTATTGGTTGAATGTGCTTAGATTCCTTGCTAAGTAGGGTAATACTTGAGACTTACCCGGTAATGGTTTACTTTTCCCTTAGTTTGAAGTCTGGTTTGTTTAGAATTTCCTACCTCTCTACCTTGAAACTTACCCGGTAATAGGTAGTTGGTTTGGAACTAGATAGTCTTGAGACTTACCCGGTAATAGACTGTCATCCTAGAAACGTTCATCCATGTGGCTTTTCTACCATATATCTTTATGAGTCTTCTTGAATCTATATGTATAAACAATGATCTTGAACCCTTAAAATCCATTTTCTTTCCTTTAACTTGATTATCTTTGTTTTCCCTTTTTTATTTGTTTCTTTTGACTTTCAATCAATAGTGACAGTTGATTGCGAGTCCTTTAAAACCTTTTAAAAACCTTTTAGATTTTTTCCCCTTATCTTTTCCAACCTCTTGTCTTTAATTGAGATCTATTCTATTTATAATCATTATTGCATATTAATCCTCTCAGTCCTTGAGATCGACCATGGAATACTTACCTTTACTGTGATTGACCCATACACTGTGAGTTCGTTGCTATTTAGGGAATTATTACAGGTTATAAATCTAAGACTATCCCTTCCTAGTTTTGCTATCCTGCGGATTTCTATCTCTTTTGATAGTTGTTTATAGGGGTGTTAAAACAGCGAACAAACTCTGTTATTAATTTTCCCCCACATAACTTGATTTACATTCTATTCACGGAATATGGAAATTAGTAGTACCGAGAAAGTCAGACAAATAAAATAACAAAATATTATGAACTCTAGAGTTCATGAGATTTTAATAAAAACTTATATTATTTAAGTATTAAAATTATTTATATTAAAAAATACTTTATCCATAAAATCTTATATGTCACTAAAATAATATAAATAATATATTATAAAATGGATTATGAGTGTGGGTGATATGTACGGGTGGTGGGTCGGATGATGGGTCTTGAGATGATCACCTGTAATTTGACCCACCCCATCACCCGTTACACCATTCACCTGAGTTTCACCAACATATTAAAATTTTCACCCGTTTTTTGGGGCGGGTTTTTAGACACCCATCGAATGCGGATGTGATTTTCATCCCTATCAAGGAGTTGTAGTCTCCAAAAGGAGTACACAGATGTCCTTATATATATTTAGATTCAATTACATGCAAACATACTATTAGCACTATATACACTTGACTTAAATATTGTTGAAATTACTTAAACTATTTAGATTCAATTACATGCAAACATACTATTAGCGCTATATACACTTGACTTAAGGAAAAATATAATTAAGGGGATAAAACCAACACGTCATAAAAACTAAAGTAGATAAACATATCTTGTCTTACGCTTGTATAAGGAATATCTCCTAGATCTTATCAAAACTTGATCCTTCTAGTATGAATGTCTATATTTCTTCAATATCAAAGAAGTATTTTAATTTTCCAAGTTTCACAAACAAGCAAAAAATAGAATCATTATTTTTTGTCAAAACTTGAGAACTTAATGCTCAATTGTTGTCGTGCAAATGAATTATCTTTCAAGTGCAAATGGATCTCCTTTTATAGGAAAAGGGGAACATATTTGGGAAGAATAACCTCCACCAATTCAGTTGAGAGCAGTTACATATAGTTGAAAGAAGTTAGGGTTTCCTTAACCACTTTTCAGGCCAATTTATTTGGGCCTTCAAGAAGTCCAAAATAAAACTAGCTTACTCTACCCGATTTTTTCTTTCCATATGAACTTTACTTAACTCAATATATCAATGTGAAGCTCTAATGTCCAAAAGTAATCATGAGCACAACTCATTAAGTATCTCACTAACTAGTTTATTATAGCTTAATGAATATTTTCTTGTATTCCTCTCAAACTTTAATAACATTCTTGAGCTAATATAATGAGGAATATCCGCCCATAAAATGTGTCCTAAGAACACAAATGTTCGGACTCTTAATTTTTTCCGCAACATGGCCTAGGCATTGTCAAGGCCAACAGCACTTTTACCAAGTCATTAAATAGTCATGATTGAGTCAAGATAATACCTCATAAAACTCATGAGGCTCAACTAAACCACTTTCTCACAAGGCCTTGGTTTAGTTCAATTCAATTAGCTTCTATACTTTTATCTTCTAATCACAAGTTACTCGAATGTCGTCCACTTGATTTCCCTCACACAACCCAGACCATCGCGACACACATGTTAGCAATTCATTGCACCTTGTCGCAACGTAACTCGTCATCTTGACAAGGACTTTTGTCATATGCCGCAAGGTCATCCTTAACCGAGACTAGTGTTCCCTTGCCCCGTTGATGCTAGTCCACGATCAAATTATATACTAGATTAGATTAATTAAGCTGGTTAATAAAACCAATCCAATCTTCTTAGGAGGCTTATATTAGGAAATTAGATATATTATACTTTTTTATTTTCATATTTTAGTCCTATAACTTGGATATATTAGAGTCTACCCTACATAAATTTAGGTTAGATTTGAGTCAATTAATGTACAATTTAAATTTTTGAATGTGTTCAATCTAAATTTACCAAAGAAATCTAATGTAAATTTAGCAAAACTTGTTTTTCACGGTAAGTGTTTCAAAAAAAAAATGCATAGGTGTTTTTATGCAAAAATAAAATAAAATAAAATTGTAAGGAATATATGTTTTGGCGTAAATACTTGAAGATAAGATATGTTTTAGAACATAAACTATAATATATTTATCATATATAATTATTTACATTGAGCTGGAGGGGAGACGGTCAACAAGTTGCGCGGCCAACCTTTTCTGAATTGCAAAACCAATTCTCCTAAAACAACATTTGATGACCTATGAGAAATAATGTTACCATGTAAGACCTATTGCACCCTCTTGAGAACCTCAACAACATCGGGCGCAAGAAAATCAAAAGTGTCAAAAGCGAACGGAAGAAACACATGTTGGTTTTTGACACAAGCCCTCTCATGTTTAGTCACCTTAGCAGATTTGAGTGCCGTCTAGACCAACCACAAAAGGCCCGTTGCCTAGACTATACAGTGGAGAAACCCCTGTCACATCAATTCAAGCATGTATCCCACCTATCCATCCAAACACTAAGACGTCCGCCGACATCAACGTAGATCTTCCCTCACGTAAATTAGTCAAGAAGGTCACATGCATATTGATTAATTTTATATACAAAGGTGAACTTTTGTAAGCAAGTGCAAATAAGGGGTGGTCTTTTGTGTTTTCCCTTAAACATTACTCAAAAAGTAAAACGTTAAAATATTTTGTCTAATTACATGCATATTGATTAAGGGTTTGTTTACTTGTAGTTTATTTGTGTTTTATTTAGTTTATAAACTTAGGGTTTAGTTTTTATAGGCGTTTACTTGAGGATGAGTTTATTCCTCTACAAGTTTATTTCGGTTTATAAACCACACAACAATCCTTCTTAAGTCTGTAGTTCAAAGTTTTCTTATTTACATTATAACATCTATCAAATTCCTAGTAGCACTATTGATGATATTGATAACCTCATGGATCGTTTTTTAGTGGGGCTCCAATGATGATAAGAAGTGTATCCGTTGGCAAAAAGGGGAGGACTTATGTTTGCCTAAAATCTAAGGGTATGGATTTTAGTGTCCTTAAAGTCTTTAATAATGCTCTCCTAGCAAAACAAGGATGGAGACTTCATTTTTATCCGACAACTCTTATCAACAAGGTTTTTAAAGCAAAATATCATAACAACAACAACCTTTTGGACTCTTCTCTTGGTTTCTCTCCTAGCTACGCTTCGAGAAGTATCTAGAACCCCAAATCCCTTCTCCTTGATTGCATTGCATGGTGAGTGGGAAGTGGTATTTTCATTAAACTTTGGGAAGTTTCATGAATCATTGATGTAGCTCAACAAAGTCCTCTAAAGCCATTATACATATCTTACAATCTCCTAATATCTGTCATAATTTCTCATATTATTATTAGCAATGGGAAATTAAATCAATCCTTCATTTTTAACAGGTTTGATAATTTAGATGCTCTCTTTATTCTTAACATGCATATTAGCTACCGTAAGCTCATGGGCTCAAGATATTGGTGACTAGATAAGAGCGAAATTTTCACTATCAAAAGTGCATACAAGTTTGGCAATGTAGCCATATAGAAAAATGGATAGGAAGGCTTGTGCGAACAAAGGAAGGATTATGGAGCAGGTTGTGGCATTTACATCTTACAATAAAAGTACTTCTCTTCCTATGGTGTATGTGCTCTAATGCTCTGAGTGTGGGAGAGAAACTGGTTGTATGTAAAGTTACTCCATCATCCTTATGTACACGATGCAAGAGGAAATTAGAAAGTTGTTTGCATGCTATCATTGGGTGTGTTGCATCTCATAAACCCTGGTAAGGATCTTCGAGCTTCTCAATAGTTCAAGACACGGTTAGCCATGTTAGGCTTACCGAAATTTGTGACATTCTCCTCTCCGTGTGAGAATGCCATGGAGTTTCACTAGTTATGGATTTCACTATACATGCATGGGTTCTGAAGATACCGTAATAAATCGCTTTTTGATGAGCCCCCTAATATTGCCATAATCCGAGAAAGCTTCAAACAACTCATCAATGACTTTCAGAAGTATAACGCTAGAGGCATTTATGCTTCCATTGCTTCTCGACTATTTATTACAACAAGATGAATCAACCCACCTGAAGGGGTCATAAAAATCAACTCAAATGCTTCCACTGGGGCCTCTTGGCATAGTTATGATGTTGTTTTTTGGGATAGCAATAGTGCTTTCATCCTAGCTATCTCTTACCGTGCTCTATGATGCACGGAAACATCTAGACAGTTCCGTTTTTCGTGTCCTCCCGTGTCGGAAACATGGAAGCTTCCGGAAACTTCTCGGACACAGTCAAAATAGTGACGACACGGTCAAGACACGTTTCTAACATCAGGAACGGGCCGGACATATCCAAACCATGATCATGAATGACGGCTCAATGTGGAATCAAAGAGGGGTACAAAAGAGATGAATAAGACATTCATGACCGTTACATTTTGTTTTCTTTTTTGGATTTCAAGATGAATACGACATTCATGACTACTACCTCAATATCACGTAACGCAATCAATATTCTTATTTATCAATACTTCTATAACTAATGACATATTCATGTGTCATTGGTTATATCATATACGCATATCTTCTTATTATATATAAATTTCTCTTCGCAAGAGCTTTAAAATGATATATTATTTTATTTTTTCCGTTGTGCCCCCGTTTCCTACGATTTTTAGGATTGCCACTTCCCCATTTCTCGCCGTGTCCATTTCCCGTATATGTGTCCGTTTCCGTGCAACATAGACCGTTCTAATGGTGTTACAAGACCTTTCCTTATTGAGCTCCTTGCCATGAGATATGCCTTACATCTCTCTCTCCCTCTCTCTCTCAGACTTTCACATGTGATCTTGGAATCACATTGTCAAACAACTATCGAAGCATTATGTGATTCAATTTTCTTCCTCTCTCTATGTGGCCTTATCATAGATGACATTTTGATTTTAGATGCGAGGTTTCGCTCTTGCTCGTTTGCCTTTGTTTCTTGAGATTATAATAGGGTAGCTCATGCTTTATCCGAGGCTAGAACTTCTATAGGAAGTTCTTCTTTTAGTCGTGATTTGTGTCCTCCAAATATTATTGGTCTCATTACCTTCGATTTGACTTCAAATTTTGTTTTGGTTTCAAAAAAAACTGCTCAAAAATAAACTTCTCAGACCAATGGTATTTTTGCTTCAATGGGTTTATTTTTGTTTTAAAATCTAATTTTGGCCTAGTACTTTTCATCTTGATATTCTTTGTTCATCCTTGGGTATTCAATGTTATTCTTCGATTTTTTTAAGGGCATAAGTTTCTTTTAAAGTAAAATAAACCTCAAAAATAAACTACAAGGAAATCGTCATATCTGATTTATTGATATAAGCCCGTTGAGAAATAAAACCCGGAAATATATTATAAACCCATATAAATCATTTAGTTTATTAATTCGGAGAGAAGAAAAACAATCAACAAGTAAACATGTCAAAAAACTCCAATCATACCGGTGTGTTTGCAAACTTGTCATCTGCAAAATCTATAATAACATAAAAATAAACTAATTTTAAGTTCCTTATTTTTCTAGTGTTGAGAATTTTCAGTCACTGTGAAGGGAATTTTAATTTTAGTAAAGTCGAAGTATTTTTAAGGAAATATCTTCTTCTTTATGTATGCTGTTTTTGGAATAAAATTATATTGTGCAAGAATTTTTAAAAGTAAAGTAGCTAAAATTATTCTTCTCATTTCACATCTTTTTGAGTAAAGGCTGTAAATTCACTTAATTGTTTCTTTTTGTGCAAAATTGGTAATGCTTTGCCTTTTCGATATATGAACGTATTTGGTTTTTAATAAGAAGTTGACTTTTGATTCTTCAACCAAATATGAAAGATATGTTTTTGTAGAAAGCACTGTCAAATCTTATTGGTCGAAAGAGAAGAAATTAAGCATATAAAATACTATGCAATCATGCAGTATTATGAAAGTAGAGAAAGTTTGGTAGAATAACTGAAAACTTTATCAAATTAAGATACTAATTTTTGCGTAAAGGGTGTAAATTCTCCTGCCCTATTTACTTGCAGATTGGTTTATTTTTGGATTTATAAATTAAAGGATTTTATATAGGTTTATCGTTTATTTTCGGGTTTATTTTTCAACGAGTTTATATAAATAAATCATATAAGATTGTCTACTTGGAGTTTATTTTTTAGATTTTTTTTTTTTTTTCAAAAGACACTTATGTCCTTAAAAATATCGAAGAATAACGTGGAATACCTAGGAATGAACAATGAATATAAGGATGGAAAAACACCACAAGGACAAAATCGGGTTATAAACAAAAATAAACTCAGCCAAGCAAAAATAATCTTGATCTAATAAATTTATTTTTGGATGGTTTATAAACCCAAATAAACTCATAAGAAAATAAATCAATCATCAAGTAAACACTCATAAAAATTAAACTCAGACTTTATAAACTAAATACAACACAAATAGATTACAAGTAAACATAACCTAAATGTTGTCATTAGTAATTTTAAAACTTTAGTGACAAGTAGGTGAGATAACAAATTTTGATGACAATGATTTTTTGTTGTTGTATGCAACAATGGTTTTTTTTTTTTGTAACAATGGTATTTTATCGTTTGTAACAATGATATCTTAATATAGTCGGTGACAATGGCAAACTAGTAATGCTATTTTGTTGTTTGTAACAATGGTAATTTAGTATTGATGACAATGCTAATTTAATGTTGGTAATAATGATATTTTGTGTTGATAATAATGATAATTTAGTATTGGTGATAATTTAAAAAAATAAAGAAAAAAAATTGGGTGTTATTTGAGGGTAGAGATTTGCAACAAAAAAACTAAGGGTTAAAAAATAAAATAGGGTTAGTGAAGGTTGACCTCTATTTAGTATTGAAAAAACACTTGAATGAACATGACTGATTGATGTACTATAAACTAAATATAAGAGGAGACGTGTCCAGGTTGACCTCTATATATGTATACCCTTAATGTAGTAGAGAATCAATAATGAATCGAGATTTTGAATTTATGTTTGTCTCTTATACCTTTCACCATGGTATTAGAACTCTAAAAATAGAAAAAGGAGCAAACGCTCCAACACAAAAAATATGGATCCTCAAGGTCAACAAACACCGATTGTCACCCCTCCCAACAACAAACATGGCCCATCACCACCATCACATCTCACAAATCCACCCTCCTCATTTCAAACAAACACAAATGGCCTTCTTCCCACCCCTGTCTTATCTCCCACCTTCTCCCTTTCTTCCTCTTCCAGCTTCATTACATTGAAGCTCTCCTCCTCCAACTTTCCTTTCTAGAACAATCAAATATCCTCTTACCTCAAAGCCTAAACCTTTATTATCATTTGATGGCTCAAAACCTCAGCCACCTTCAACCTCTCTAAATTTCACTACCTGGGTCACTAATGACCACCTTGTTATAACCATCCTAACATAATCCCTCACTGGAAATGTCCTAGACCAAGTCCTTGACTGCACCACATCCTTTGATGTTTGGTCTCACCTCCAAGAATTGTTTGCTACGAGATCTAGTGTTCAGGTCATCCAACTCCGACTTCAACTTGCAACCCTCAAGAAGTGTCTTGACTCATTTACCTCCTTTTACCACAAAACCAAAGCTATTGTCTCCTCTCTAACCCCTGCAGGTCAACACATCTCTTATCAAGAGTTCTTTGTGTTTCTCATGACCGGCCTTATACTAAAGTATGAATCCAAGGTCACATCTCTTTCTACTCAAGTTAGTACATTGTCCCCAAACCAAGTCTTATCTCACCTGCTAGTTCATGAATCCATAATCTCCATATCCACACAAACACACAATACCTACTTCTTAGAAAACAACATACAAGCTCCTGACTCCAACTACACAACCTACAAAGGTCGTGGTCGTGGTCGTGGACGTAGTCCCACTCCAACCTCCAACTCCGGTCAACCCTCCAACCCTGGTCAAAACTTCAACAACTTCAATATAGGTCGTCAACAAACCTTCTCTGGAGAACTAGATGGACGCCCCACCTGTCAAGTTTGTGGAAAGCCCGTTCACTCTATGCTTGCCTGTTACCACCGATTCAACCTCTCTTATCAGGCCCCTGCTCCACCTTCCCATCAACTGAACTCAACAAGGTTCCCTGATACCGCTTCTAGCAACCACTTCATACCCGACTTATCCAATCTCCGCCTGAACAACTATCCGTACCCAGGATCAGAACAAGTTTCTTTTGGAGATGGATCTTCTCTTCCCATTCGGTATCATGGTTCTTCTTCTTTCAACTCTTCTTCTCGTATTTTTCACCTTACCAATCTTCTTCATACTCCATCTCTTAACAAAAACATTCCCTATGTAAATCAGTTTTGCATTGATAATAACATTTACTTTGAATTTCACTATTGTTTCTTTGTGGTGAAGGACTCTCGGACACAAGCTCAACTTCTTCAAGGCACCGTTGAAAACATATTGTATAGGAAATGGGGACACGGCGAGAAACGAGGAAGCGGCAATCCTCAAAAGCATAGGAAATGGGGACACGGCGAAGAAAACAAATAATATATCATTTTAAAGCTATTAAATGTAAAATTCATATATCATAATAAGATATATGCATGTGGAAAATCCAGTGTTATATGAGTATATAAAAACATTAACACGACAACACAATAATCGAAACAAAAGCTTAGAAACAACCATTTTCAGGCTTACAAAACATAGAAATATACATATTTTGTTTCAAAATTGAAGAACAAATCATCCATTTTGCAAATCAACAATAACCGAACAACATAATCAACCAAGGAAAATAATAATAAAATTTGTAAATCGGAAACAAGTGAAAGAATTGGAATATCACACTCAACATTCAACAAAGAAAGTTTACACAGTAAATTAGTAACAAAATGTTCAAAATACATTTATGAAATCACAAGAAAAATGGAGAAGCGAGTCGGCCGGTGGAACAATAACATTTCAACCTTAGAACCGAAGAAGGAGGTGGAAGAAATATTACGGTAAATCAATTCTTTAGTTTTTTTTAAAAAAAAATTGCTTTTTGTAACCTTAAAAAATAATAAAACTTTCGTTGACCGTGTCTTGACATGATACAAAATATGCCATCGTCATGTCCTAGACGTGTGATCTCCATGTCATCGTCGTGTCCAACCTCTGAAACGTGTGTTGACCGTGTCCCCGTGTCCGACACGGCGGGACACGGGACATGCCACCTTCTAAAAGTGTCCGTGCATCATAGGTGTAAAGTCCGGAAAATTTAAAAATAAAATTATAACAATAATAGGGAAATTTAGAAATATATTATCTTTTTATCCTCTTTCCGTACACTATGCCACGGAGATGTTCGGTAATTAATTCCGTAAATTATTATTACGGAAATATCCGAGAACTTTTTCCGACCGTAACTTCCGTTACGGAGTTATTTTATGGGTTCGAACCCGACCTTTATCCCTACTCTTCTTCCTCCCTCCCATTCCCCTTCCATGGGGAAATCTCGGCCGCTGAGATGCCAATCTCGGCCGAGCTGGCCGAGCTACCTTTTTCCCCCACGCGCCCGAGATGGCTGCCAGCCCTGCAGTTGCCGCCCGCCTAGTCCCGCCTAGCCTGCAACCCGCTCCCCTTTGCCGTCCGCCTACCGCAGGCTACCGAGCTTGGTGCAACTCTAGCCGACCCCTCGACCCTGCTCTTCTCCCTGCAGCCCCATCTCCCTCTTCTCTCTCGGTCTCTCTCTTGCAACTCTCTCCCCTCAACTCTCTCTCTCTCTCGGTTTTGTCTCCCACGTCCAGCCACTCTCACGCTCTCCCTCTTGAGTCGCCGCCGTCGGACGAAGGTAGCCACGCCACAGGTCCATGCTGCAGCGCTGCAACATCGGCCGAGCTTCTGCAACCTCGGCCGAGCTTTCCTACACCCCGGCCGAGACACACTTTCCTCGGCCGGGATTCTGCACCACGGGCGAGAACAGATCTCGCCTCCTCCTCCGGCCGAGATCTTGCCCTGCAGCCCTCGCCCACTGGAGCCGCCCCGCCTGCCGGAGCCACGCCACCGCCGCCTCGCCGTCTTGGACAACCGAGGAGCACCAGCGCCGCCCTCTCGTCGTCCCCCTTCGGGCTTGAAGTGAGCAGCGGCTCACACGTTCCCCCTCTGCAATCTCGGCCCCGAGTCCGCAATCTCGGCCGAGCCCCCCCTGTAATCTCGGCCAAGCCCTCTATAATCTCGGCCGAGCCTGTCCGCGATCTCGGCCGAGCCAAGTCTGCATCTCGGCCGAGCCCTCTGCATCACGGCCGAGATTCTGCTGTCCACGCCGCCGCGTTGTGCTAGGACGATCCTTGGACGTACTTCCGATCGGCCTCCCTCGTATTCGGTATAATTACGATTAAACCCCCTCGGTTTTGTATTTATTATATTTGTTACCCTATGTTAGAAAATATAGACTTTTGCCAGGAAATGTGTTAGCGGTTTTAATCGGAGATTGGAATTTCGGAATTTTAACGTAGGTTTGAGGAATGAGTTATACCTTAGTATCATGATAGGTTGGAACTAGAATAACTTGGAGGAAATGCCAAGTAGTGGCTTTGGAAACCTTAGGGAAACGTATTAGACGTGCTAGACCCCGTGGACATTTATAAGAGTTGAGTTACGAGCATGATAGATTCTAGGATGTGATTCTGGCATGGGAATCAAATGATCTTGTATAGGTCATTTGTATAGAAGTCTTAGACTTCTCAAGTTGAGCGGATCTTTACGAGTACCTTGTGGTGAACAGGTTGTGTACTCCTTCCCAAGGTAAGAGAGAGCGTTTGTGAGATAGCATTTGGGACGAGGTAAGTCCCCGGACTTACTTAGCGAGTATTTTACGTATTAGCATGATGCGTGTTGGGTGGTGTGTGTTTAAATATATGTTATAATTATGAAACCGGTAAATAGGACCACAGACCATGTAATTATGTTGGGCCCAAGTGTATGATAACGGGCGGTGACAATACCGCCTAGCCCGGCATGAGTTTAGGGGATTCTCGGCGACTTGCCCGGCGGGTTAAATGGACGGAGGCATCCGTGCCATTCTTTGCCGGTGGGGGGACCGAGGCCCAAGTGGTTCTCGTGTCACAACCATAAGTTGAACTAGAACGGGATACGAGATAATAAATAAAGATAATAAACCGGACTTGCGTGATTTATGTTTTGTGTTTTTATGTGTGTTTGTGCCTGCCCATTTTTCTAATGTGGTTCCGAGGCGAGACCACAGTGGTTCTCGTGTCACAACCATAAGTTGAACTAGAACGGGATACGAGATAATAAATAAAGATAATAAACCGGACTTGCGTGATTTATGTTTTGTGTTTTTATGTGTGTTTGTGCCTGCCCATTATTCTAATGCTTAGAATGCTAGCTAACGGTTTTAAACCGTATATGTAGATGATTTGCAGGTTAGGGGCGCCGCCGAGTAAGGTGGAGGAGTTGACAGCCGGGGTCCTCGTACATCTTAGGATGGGGTTATTTTGAGTCACGGTTTATGTTATGGGTATTTTAGGATTTTAGTTTTGTACCGTATTACGTTGTTTTGAGGACTCGGCTGAGTTTCCCAGTTGTACTTTACTTTTCGTTTCCGCATACATTAAAAACGTATTTAAGTTTTCGCCTTTATTTTGTGCTATTGTTGAAAGGTCCAGTGAACTTGTTGTCAGGCTAAGGGTCGGGACCCATTGTGCGGTCTCACCCGTAGCGCCCCGAGTCCCACGGATTTGGGGTGTTACAAAAGTGGTATCAGAGCCCTAGGTTGACAACAATGGCACTCGCAATCTTTTATAAAGGCCGGAATGAGGTATAAACATAACCCCCACGGGTTCTGAATTTTCGTTTTCAAAATCATTTGCATGAGTCGGGATTGGGGTAGAATGTACGGGACCACCGCTCCTTCCGCAAACCTCGACGACATAGATCGTGGATTTAGAAGTATGTATAAATTATTATATAGTTATATATGGTATATGACCTTAGGGTAATTGTGGAAATTTTATGTACCTAGATACTATGTGACCTTAGGATGTTTGGGCTTGCATGCCTTGGATGTGTTTATTATCATGTGACCTTATGCTTTTAGAAGTTATTATATCGGATTATAAGTAGTATCGACGCATTTATATAAACAACTTCCGAAATCAGATGGCACGCACGAGAGCCACGACATATGTGGGACCCGCTAGGGGTTTACCGCCACTTCCCCCTACTGCCCCGAGAGGACGGGGGCGAGTAGGAAGACCTCCCGGTGTGAGAGGTAGAGGACGGGGACGTGTTCCCCATGTGGACCCACCCGTTGTGGGTGCACCAACAGTAGAGGCCATAGCTGAGGAGGTAGCAAAGAGCATCGTTCCCGAGGCTCGGGACAGGACAGTTGTGAGATCAGAGGCGCGAGATTCCCCATCTAGCAGGACCGAGGGAGCGTCTGTGGGAGCTACCGTATTTGCCGACTATGTACGACGGGTCGAGGAGGCCTTTAGGACAGGGGCACCTCCTCCCGCACCACCGGTGCCTGCACCTGCACCCGCACCGGCGAGATCAGCTGAGGTCACTGACAAGGCTTATTTCCTAAGGTCGTTATTATAAGCTTATCAAGTTAAATCCGAACTTAATACTAACCAATGTATAGTGATTAAGTAAGGGTCGAACCCAAGGGAGTTGAACAAGTTTCTATTCAATTTTAGTTATTGATTTGGTAACAAGGGGGGGGGGGGAATTTGGATTGTTTAAAACAAGACAAAGACAATTATAATGTTGGTGAAAACAAGATTGATTTAAGAACTACACTAGGTAGGATCTTAGCATACATATAAATTGGTTGGTTCTTTTTAGAAGTATTCAATATTTGTTCTCATCTTGATCGTATTTATGCATTAAGCCAACCGGCATTAACACAACTTAACTAGTTTATTAATCCGTAAACCTACAAGATTAAACCACTAATTAGCATTCTACCAAAGATAAAGAGATACATAAAAGATAAACAACCCGTTAATCTTATTATGTAGTTAAATTCCTTTCCTTTAAATAATCGCAACCAGCTTTTACCTAAGGGTTTGCTACTAGATTAAGGACCCGAACCCGGAATCAATTAATCCTAGCCTTTTGCATGCAATTATACAACTTAGGTGATCAAACTAAGTAGAAAATAAACATGCAAACTAAGTTAAATACAAGGAATATAACACAAAATATATTGAATAAAACTTCTATTTAAAAAGAACTTACAACCACTTTATAATGCAGCTTCAATCCACCCAATGTAGCCAAGGGAGTTTAGAAACTCATTACAAAGAACACTATGAATATAGAGGTTTTTGTGTGGAAAATGAGATGAAAATACCTATAGCCAAGGGCTCTATTTATACTACAAAATGCATTAAAAAGGAGTAAAGAGGTTGTGCTAACAGCCACCATTAAGGGTGAATTAAAGTGGTTGCAGACAGTCACAATAATGTCCTTAAAGTCGTCGAAAACAACCGAGTAAAAGCCTTTGACGCTAACCCGCACCCGCGGCCAAGGGCGCCGCGGGGGCGGTTTAGGCAAAAACGTTCCAACTTCTTCTTGGCCGCGGGGCGGCTCGTCATACCCGCGGGGGCGGGTCCTTGAATGCTCTTGAAACGTCTGACTCTTTAACTTCGTAACGCTTCTGGTGAGAATCCGCAGGGGCGGCCCAGAGTTACCACGGGGGCGGTGACACTGGATCTTCGGCTTCACAAGGCCGCTGGCATGGCCGCAGGCAAGGGCGCTAGGGCGCCGTCTTCGCTTCGTCAGGCTGGGTCACCGCAGGGGCGGACAGGGTTGGCCGCGGGGGCGGTGACATGTCTCTTCATGGCCGCGGGCGAAGACGCGGCTGCGGCTCTTGGTGGTGGTCTTCATGGTTGACACCGCAGGGGCGGACTGGAGAGTCCGCGGGGGCGGTGACAGGCTTGTCTTGGCCGCGGGCGTTGACGCAGGCAGCGGCACTCATCTGTGTTGTCACCGCGGGGGCGGACAGAGGATGCCGCGGGGGCGGTGTGCACCAGAATCTGAACTTCGATGATTTTCTTCAAC
Organism: Fagopyrum tataricum; assembly: GCA_002319775.1. Classification (NCBI taxonomy): domain Eukaryota; kingdom Viridiplantae; phylum Streptophyta; class Magnoliopsida; order Caryophyllales; family Polygonaceae; genus Fagopyrum; species Fagopyrum tataricum. Next base: position 59,129 of record CM008283.1, on the reverse strand, counting down.
TCCTAAGTATTGCTAATACCTTCTTTTTCTTCAATTTGAATCTTTTATCTGGATCACAGTATTAGCAATATAAACTGACTCAAAAACATAAAAACGACTCTAAAAGCTAACTAAAATGATAGTGATTTCATCACCTATCAGTCACACGGAGGGTGACCCAGGTTCGTGCTGCCCCCGAGATAGTTGCACCTGCAGCAGTTGCGCCAGAGCCAGTTGCAGAGGTTGCTCGTCCTGGAGACGAGTTGAGGTCCCCGAGACCTGATTCCTGGTTGAAGGCTTTCAACCAGCAGCATGTACCCTACTTCGACGGGAAGGTAGGGCTGGAGGTTGAGCATTGGATTGGGCACGTAGAGTCAGCACTAGAGGCGATCCGTTGCCCAGAGGAGAGACAGGTCGAGATAGTCCAGACCTTGTTCCGTGAGCAGGCCCATTTCTGGTGGAGGACAGTTAGAGGCGGTGTGACCCGGATGGAGCAGCTACTGAGCCTTGTTAGGGAGACTTTTTGCCCAGCTTCCCTGAGGAGCGACAGAGTTCAGGACTTCCTCGAGGCAGGATTTGAGGATGTCCCCGTTATAGAGGCGATTAGACGATTCCGGGCGGAGTTGGCCTTGCTGGGACCTTCCGCACCTCCAGGGGACCAGCATGTCTACCTCTTTTCCCGGAGACTGAGGGAGTCCACCCGCGCTTACCTTGCGGGATTCCGTTGTACATCCCTGGCGGAGTACCAGGACAGAGCTTCGGCTTATGAGAGTGACCGCCCTGGACATAGGAGGGCGACACAGTCCGGAGGGCCGGACAAGAGACAGAGGACAACCCCATCTGGTTCAGGGACAGGAGTAGCAGGTCAGGGGCGTAGCCAGGCCCAGGGACGATCAGGTCCTCAGACTCAAAGACGGGCATCAGATGGGAGACGTCAGTGCTACAGTTGTGGAGGGTTTGGACACATGAGGGATACATGTAGGAAGCCACCCGTGGCTTGTTTTACTTGTGGCCAGATGGGCCACCGAGCAGCTTTTTGCCGTCAGGGCCAGTCCCAGTCACAGCAGGGTTCTTCGCCTGCTGGCAGAGGAGGAGGCAGTCAGAGACCTCCCCAGTATCAATCATAGGGCTCTCAACAGAGGAGCCAGGGTCAGGGACAGGGTCAGCCCCGGGACAAGGCCGAGGTGGAGGTACTCAGGAGACTCGAGGCACACAGGCCAGAGTATTTGAGCTGAGGAGCGATGTTGATCCCCCAGCACCAGCAGCCCCAGGTACTATTCAGATTCACGGTTTTTCGGTCCGAGTTTTATTTGATACGGGTGCCACACACTCGTTTATATCCGATGATTGTGTAGCTAGGTTGTCCTTAGCTACGATAGAGGGGAGACCCTTTTCTATAGGGTTACCCGATGGAGGTAGGGTTAGGGGTACCCAAGAGGTACACGGTTGCCCCATTCGTTTGGGGAACCGAGATTAGTTAGCCGACTTCTTTGTCATGCACTTAGTGCATGAAGAAGTCATCTTGGGTATGGATTGGATGGACCGCCATCATGCCGTTTTGGACATTAGCCGGAGGACCGTGACGATTTCCACAGAGACGGGGCATGAGGTGATTTTCCGAGGTTGGGACCTCGGGAAGGCCGGTACAGTCATTAGCGCCATTCGAGCCGCTAGACTTATCGGGCAGGGATGTGAGGCCTTCTGGTTTTATGCCATGAAGGAGGAGGAGACGGGACCATCACTGGAGGAGATCCCTGTGGCATGCGAGTTCGAGGACGTATTCGGGGAGTCACCTGGGCTACCACCGCAGAGGAGCGTTGACTTCACTATTGAGTTGGAGCCCAGCACCCGGCCGATCTCCAAGGCTCCATACCGCATGGCGCCGATTGAGTTGCTGGAGCTGAAGAAGCAGCTCGAGGAGTTAGCTGATAGGGGTTTCATACGTCCGAGCGTTTCCCCTTGGGGTGCACCGGTCCTCTTCGTGAAGAAGAAGGACGGATCTTTGAGGCTTTGTATCGACTACCGGGAGTTGAACAAAGTCACCATCAGGAACAAATACCCTTTACCGCGCATTGATGATTTGCTGGACCTGTTGCAGGGAGCTTCCGTATTTTCTCGTATCGACTTGAGGTCGGGATACCATCAGCTTAGGGTGAGAGATGAGGACATACCGAAGACGACATTCAGGACGAGATACGGCCACTATGAGTTTGTCGTGATGCCATTCGGGCTCACAAATGCACCTGCCGTCTTCATGGAGTTGATGAACGGCGTCTTCATCGACTTCTTGGACCAGTTCGTGGTGGTATTCATTGACGATATCTTAGTCTACTCCCGGAGTAGAGAGGAGCATGAGGGACACCTGAGGACGGTGCTTCGAGTCCTCCAGGATAGAGAGTTTTACGCTAAGCTCTCTAAGTGTGAGTTTTGGATGGCCGATGTGGCATTTTTGGGACATATAGTTTCCGCCGAGGGTGTCATGGTCGACCCGGCGAAGATAGAGTCTGTTTCCTCATGGTCGCCTCCTAGGACGGTCAAGGAGGTGCGCAGTTTCTTGGGCTTAGCGGGATACTACCGCCGTTTTGTTGAGGGTTTCTCCGTGATTGCACGACCGCTCACTTCCTTGCTGAGGAAATCTACCAGGTTCGTCTGGTCCGAGCGTTGTCAGCGCAGCTTTGAGGAGCTGAAAAGGAGGTTGACCTCCGCTCCTGTGTTAGCCCAGCCTGAGGGCATAGAGGACTTTGTAGTATATAGCGACGCCTCCAAGCTAGGCTTGAGGTGCGTCTTGATGCAGAGGGGTAGGGTTATTGCGTACGCTTCTCGGCAACTGAAGCCGTATGAGGAGAACTACCCTACCCATGATCTCGAGCTAGCGGCAGTCATTCATGCCCTGAAGATCTGGCGACACTACTTGTACGGGACTACCTGCCAGGTCTTCACAGACCATAAGAGTCTGAAGTATATATTCACTCAGCGGGAGTTGAATAACCGCCAGAGGAGATGGTTGGAGCTGATTAAGGACTTTGATTTACAAATTTTATATCATCCCGGGAAGGCGAACGTAGTCACCGATGCTTTGAGTAGGAGGACACCTCGAGAGGAGGCGATAGCTCGGCTTACGGTTCAGCCCCGGCTGTAGAGGGATTTGATGGGCTTGGAGTTGGATATCCGGTTCCCGGGTACGGACTGCCGATTGACCGAGTTAGAGGTATTGCCTGACCTGTCCGGTGAGATCCTGCAGAAGCAGGAGAGCTGCCCCATTTTGATGAGGATCCGGGACAGGATGTCCCGAGGAGAGGCACCGCAGTTTGTCATAGGAGCAGATGGACTCTTAAGACGTCAGGGACGTATTTGTGTACCGTCGGATCCGGAGTTGAGAGAGTGGATCTTGCGTGAGGCCCATTCCACACCTTACTCCGTGCAGCCAGGTGCGAGTAAGATGTACCAGGACCTTAGGAGATCTTATTGGTGGGGCGGGCTCAAGCCCGATGTTGCTAGATATGTGGCCCGATGCGCAACCTGCCAGCAGGTCAAGATCGACCACCATAGACCCGGAGGAGAGCTACACCCACTGCCCGTGCCGCAGTGGAAGTGGGAGGACATCTCCATGGACTTCGTGACCGGTCTGAGACCGAGTAGGAGCTTTGACGCGATATGGGTGGTAGTAGACCGGCTGACGAAGACCGCACGTTTCATTCCTATAAGGGAAACGTGGCCGGTGAGTCGTTTAGCCGAGGAGTTTACCCGGCAGATTGTGAGACTACATGGAGTCCCGATGACCATCATCTCGGACAGGGACGGGCGTTTTACCTCGAGGTTCTGGCAGCAGGTACACGCCGCCCTAGGTTCGAGTCTCCATTTCACCACCGCATACCATCCTCAGACCGACGGCCAGTCTGAGCGGACCATTCAGACATTGGAGGATATGCTACGAGCATGCGTGCTAGACTGGGGACAGGTATGGCCAGATCACCTCCCGTTGGTCGAGTTTTCGTATAATAACAGCTGGCACGCATTGATTGGGATGACACCTTACGAGGCATTGTATGGACGGAGATGCCGTACTCCCTTGTGTTGGGATGAGCCCTGGAGCTCTAGCATAGTAGCTCCAGATCAGGTACAGGACGACATGGCGAGATTTGCCTTGATCCGAGAGAGGATGTTGGCAGCGCAAAGCCGACAGAGGTCGTATGCGGATAGGAGGCGCAGACCTCTCGAGTTCAGAGTAGGAGCTCAGGTGTGGTTGAGGGTATCACCGACGCGGGGCGTCAGGCGGTTCGGCATTAAGGGGAAGTTAAGCCCCCGATATGTCGGCCCATTCGAGATCTTGGAGAGAGTCGGTGAGGTGGCATATCGGCTAGCCCTGCCACCACGGTTGGAGGGTATACACCCGGTCTTTCATGTCTCTCAGCTGAGAGAGTACATACATGACCCGAGACACATTGTTAGTCACGAGGACCTAGTGGTCGAGCCGGACCACACTTTTACGGAGCACCCGATAGCGGTCTTAGAGCGGAGTACGAGACGCCTTCGATCGAAGGAGATACCGATGATGCGAGTACAATGGTCGAGGAGAGGAGCCGATGAGGCTACCTGGGAGACGGAGGATAGTATTCGGAGGAAATATCCTGAGTTTTATACGAGCCTAACTACATCGATAGGACCCTCGGGTTAGTCCCGAGATCTTTCTTGTTGCTTTATTGTTATGTGATTTTGCTTGATTGATGAGTACCTTGCGAGGTCGTGACATGATTGCTATGCGTAGACTTGGTTTAGAACCGATAGAGTTTCGCGTGTTTACGAGACGGGTATATGGAGAGTGATGGGGTCTAGCAAGTTTCGGGACGAAACTTCTTTTTAGGAGTGTCAGTTGTAAAGTCCGGAAAATTTAAAAATAAAATTATAAAAATAATAGGGAAATTTAGAAATATATTATCTTTTTATCCTCTTTACGTACACTATGCCACGGAGATGTTCGGTAATTAATTCCGTAAATTAATATTACGGAAATGTCCGAGAACTTTTTCCGACCGTAACGTCCGTTACGGAGTTATTTTACGGGTTCGAACCCGACCTCTATCCCTACTCTTCTTCTTCCCTCCCATTCCCCTTCCACGGGGAAATCTCGGCCGCTGAGATGCCAATCTCGGCCAAGCTGGCCGAGCTGCCTTTTTCCCCCACGCGCCCGAGATGGCTACCAGCCCTGCAGTTGCCGCCCGCCTAGTCCCGCCTAGCCTGCAGCCCGCTCCCCTTTGCCGCCCGCCTACCGCAGGCTACCGAGCTTGCTGCAACTCTAGCCGACCCCTCGACCCTTCTCTCTTCTCCCTGCAGCCCCATCTCCCTCTTCTCTCTCAGTCTCTCTCCTCAGCTCTCTCTTTCTCTCGGTTTTGTCTCCCACGTCCAGCCACCCTCACGCTCTCCCTCTTGAGTCGCCACCGTGAAGCCGCCGCCGTCGGACGAAGGTAGCCACGCCACAGGTCCACGCTGCAGCGTTGCAACTTCGGCCGAGCTTCTGCAACCTTGGCCGAGCTTTCCTACACCCCGGCCGAGACACCCTTTCCTCGGCCGAGATTCTGCACCACGGGCGAGAACAGATCTCGCCTCCTCCTCCGGCCGAGATCTTGCCCTGCAGCCCTCGCCCACTGGAGCCGCCCCGCCTGCCGGATCCACGCCACCGCCGCCTCGCCGTCTTGGACAACCGAGGAGCACCAGCGCCGCCCTGTCGCCGTCCCCCTTCGGGCTTGAAGTGAGCAGCGGCTCACACATTCCCCCTCTACAATCTCGGCCCCGAGTCCGCAATCTCGGCCGAGCCCCCCCCCCCCTGTAATCTCGGCCGAGCCTGTCCGCGATCTCGGCCGAGCCAAGTCTGCATCTCGGCCGAGCCCTCTGCATCACAGCCGAGATTCTGCTGTCCACGCCGCCGCATTGTGCTAGGACGATCCTTGGACGTACTTCCGATCGGCCTCCCTCGTATTCGGTATAATTACGATTAAACCCCCTCGGTTTTGTATTTATTATATTTGTTACCCTATGTTAGAAAATATAGACTTTTGCCGGGAAATGTGTTAGCGGTTTTAACCATAGATTGAAATTTCGGAATTTTAACGTAGGTTTGAGGAATGAGTTATACCTTAGTATCATGATAGGTTGGAATTAGAATAACTTGGAGGAAATGCCAAGTAGTGGCTTTGGAAACCTTAGGGAAACGTATTAGACGTGCTAGACCCCGTGGACGTTTATAAGAGTTGAGTTACGAGCATGATAGATTCTAGGATGTGATTCTGGCATGGGAATCAAATGATCTTGTATAGGTCATTTGTATAGAAGTCTTAGACTTCTCGAGGTGAGCGGATCTTTACGAGTACCTTGTGGTGAACAGGTTGTGTACTCCTTCCCAAGGTAAGAGAGAGCGTTTGTGAGATAGCATTTGGGACGAGGTAAGTCCCCGGACTTACTTAGCGAGTATTTTACGTATTAGCATGATGCGTGTTGGGTGGTGTGTGTTTAAATATATGTTATAATTATGAAACCGGTAAATAGGACCACCGACCATGTAATTATGTTGGGCCCAAGTGTATGATAACGGGCGGTGACAATACCGCCTAGCCCGGCATGAGTTTAGGGGATTCTCGGCGACTTGCCCGGCGGGTTAAATGGACGGAGGCATCCGTGCCATTCTTTGCCGGTGGGGGGACCGAGGCGAGACCACGGTGGTTCTCGTGTCACAACCATAAGTTGAACTAGAACGGGATACGAGATAATAAATAAAGATAATAAACCGGACTTGCGTGATTTATGTTTTGTGTTTTTATGTGTGTTTGTGCCTGCCCATGATTCTAATGCGGGACCGAGGCGAGACCACAGTGGTTCTCGTGTCACAACCATAAGTTGAACTAGAACGGGATACGAGATAATAAATAAAGATAATAAACCGGACTTGCGTGATTTATGTTTTGTGTTTTTATGTGTGTTTGTGCCTGCCCATTATTCTAATGCTTAGAATGCTAGCTAACGGTTTTAAACCGTATATGTAGATGATTTGCAGGTTAGGGACGCCGCCGAGTAAGGTGGAGGAGTGGACAGCCGGGGTCCTCGTACATCTTAGGATGGGGTTATTTTGAGTCAGGGTTTATGTTATGGGTATTTTCGGATTTTAGTTTTGTACCGTATTACGTTGTTTTGAGGACTCGGCTGAGTTTCCCAGTTGTACTTTACTTTTCGTTTCCACATACATTAAAAACGTATTTAAGTTTTCGCCTTTATTATGTGCTATTGTTGAAAGATCCAGTGAACTTGTTGTCAGGCTAAGGGTCGGGACCATTGTGCGGTCTCACCCGTAGCGCCCCGAGTCCCACGGATTTGGGGTGTTACAATAGGTCCACCCAAATTGATGGGAGCTCCGAATTCAAACCTCTTCATTCCCTTTTTCAACAACTTGAAATTACACAGGTTTACATGTCCACATTCACATCAACAAAATGGAAGTGTCGAGTCCCGTCATCGTCGCATTGTCGACACCGGGCTCACACTTCTCAAACAAGCCTCCATACCTCTAAAGTTTTGGGACTATGCCTTTGCAACATCCACTTACCTCCTAAATCGGTTACCCACACCCATCCTCAATCACATCTCACCATTGGAGAAACTCTTCTCTAAAACACCGGACTATAACTTTCTTCGAATTTTTAAGTGTCTTGCCTTTCCAAACCTTAGACCCTATAACCTGATACGGGGATAAGCCGTCTTGAGATGCTCCCGCATCATAACCGCCACAAACTCTCCTTCCGCTCCACTCCCACCATATCCATTAGTTATAGTCCACATCATCATGGTTATATTTGGCTTGATTTGAAAACCGACAAAATCTATACACCTTGAGATGTCATCTTCCATGGGTCGACCTTTCCATATGCCTAACAAAATTCCCATCTCCTATGTTTCTACAAATGAGCATACCACACTTCCTTACCCAAGCCTAATCCAATCTGCTTCACAAGCCAATCCGCTCTAGTGTTGATGCCACTCACGCCATCCCAAAAAGCACTCTCTTTGAACCCGGATCACCCCCACCACCGTCCAATTCTCAGTCCAGTTCTCCACTAAAAATTTCACCGCTCCAGGCCATTAACAATGAGACCCAACAATCTTTGAATCGGCAGGCCCAATACTTACAACTCCCTCTCCAACTCAGCCAATACATCCCATGACTACGAGGACCAAAACTCAGTCCATAAAACCCCCAATCTGTTAGCACTTAGGGTTTCCAAGCGAGCAAAAAGCTGAAGGAAGAAATCGGTTATTTTCGCATGAGAGAGGAGAGAGTTCAGAGACTGTAAATCCCAGATTTCACCGGTATATCATGTCAACGATTTGTCTCTACTTTAGTATTTATATATAGATTAGATTTTACTTTTATATTTTAATTCTACAAACCAATATATTTAAAGATATTGCAATAACTTTTGATTTATTTTACAAAATACTTCTAGTCTATTATCATATTATAGAGACGTTTTTTTAAGTCCTAATCTTTTTCTATCGGATTAAATATATGAGGCGTGTTAAAGATAAATTTTTCACTAGTATAAATAATCTTGATGTTAATAACCGATATATTAATTATTCTTTTGTTTGGTAAAGCAACCTTTTACTATATAAGATTGTGAATTCATTATTATTAATTAAACCCGATATAAATCATGCAATTATAACTCTGTATTAAGGTTTTTTGTTATATTGTAATATTTGTATTAATATTTATATTTAAACATATATTACATGATAAAAATTTTGATTTATACAAGTCAATGATTTGACAATGTTTTTCTTACAACTTATACATGCACACATTTGACTCATTAATTAAACCGGATATAAATCATACAATTATAGATAAGATTTCCATATATTTTTTCACACGTCTATAAATGATATATTAAATAAATTGTTTGTATTTAAGAATTAACGCTATAAAATTCATTTAATTAAACCTTAGTTTGTATGAAATGTTTAAGAAAACCGAATCAATTAAAATTGGATTGAAATATTAAGTTTAAGGAAACCGGATCAATTAAAGCAGTAGGACATCCACGAATAATTATTCAAACCATCTAAAAAGTGTTATTAGTCATTCAGACGGAATTGAGTAAGAGTTTTCCTGTAGACAAAAACAAAATTACACTTTGATATTAGAATAGCCCAGTTGTGAGTTGTGTACCCCTAGACAACATTGGACACTATTGTCGTCCAACTCTGAATTGGGCTTACAAAATTTTGGAGAACTTTGTTCACCCTCAGTCCTCTCCTCTATAAAAATAAGAAAAGACTTGTGGGAGGTAGTAAGGATATTTGTTTGCTTGGTAGTTCTTTCAATCAATATATACTACTAAAAGTAATCATCATCTACATATACTATTAAAAGTAAAGAACATATAAAGCTGACATGGCGTGCTGTGAATCTAGTATTTTGAAATAGAGTTCTCACAATTTTTTGCCATAAAATTATTTTTTAAATTCGTATTAAATTTTTGTTATTTCGCACCCGTTTTTTTTAAAGATCTTCAATCTTATTTTATTACGTACAATATATCTTTTTTTAAGCCTGATCCGTCTTTTTTAAAGATCTTCAATCTATTTTTTTACGTACAATCATTATATCCTTTATTAAGTCTTATAATTTATAGTTCGAATTTTTTAATAACTATTAGTTTATTTTAATATCAATACTTTAAATAGTTGTCGAACTAAATTTTAAGATCAGATAACAAATATGCACACGTAGAAGTATGACACGTAAATTACTTATAAATATTAGTTTTATTTTGTATACGTCCTAAAAATCTGGTTGATTTGAAACTGAAAGTTTAAATATATCTCAGCGATTTACTTTATACTTTAGTTAAATATTTTGTTAAAAAAATTCTAAAAAAAAATATTTATTTATAACTACACACGTTTTTTAAAAATATCATGATATTAAACTTTACTTTTTAAGTTTTATTCGCCCTTCAATTTGGATATTTTAATTAAATAAGATTGTTATGTATTTTAAATTTTTTTAATTATTTGTAACCGCACACTTTTTTTTTGAAATATCATGATATTAAACTTTAGTTTTTATGTTTTATTTGTCCTTATATATGGGTAACTTATTTTTTAATTTTAAAAAATTTTCTTGATTCATTTGTAATTGCACGTTTTTTTTAATATCATGATATTAAACTTTTATTTTTAAGTTTTATTCCTGCTTAAATATGGATAGTTTAATCAAATATTATGTTAAGTTTTTTAAAATTTTCTTAATTTATTTGTAACCGCAGATTTTGTTTTAAAATATCATCATATTAAACTTTGAAATGGTCCAGCCACCGGCTCGTAGAAGAATTCACAGGACTCTATTCTAAATACATTTTTTATTCTTTTTACGTAAATAATTTCTTTTAACTAAACATAGCCCATTAATCTTATGAACCTCAATTCACTATTTCACCACTTTCATGGCTTTGACCTGAAAATGCATGTAGCCAGATCTTCTTCTTTTTTTTGCAGATGACTTGCATCGAGGTTAATAGTGTCTATAACTTTAGGTGTTTTATGGATTTTTAGAATTGTATATGATATATAGACATATTTTGCAGCAATTTTTTTTTAATAAAAAAATGTGATATATATTAGAATGTCTTATATCAATTGTTACCGAGATGAAATATTTAGTAATCTGAAATATTTTTTGATGATTTTTTAAATAATTGTTTGTTTTTTTAATTATCGTAATCCCTATCACAATTCTCAAGTATAGAAAATTTCCGGTCTAATAATTCTTCGGGGTGATATGTACTCTCTATTTTTAACAAATTTATGAACTTATCGTGATGACATACTTCCACATATAGTATATATATATATATATATATATATATATATATATATATATATATATATATATATATATATATATGCATATATTATTTTATATGAATGATTAGAAAAACATTACTTACTTGATTTTGTAATTCACTAATAAAATAATATAATATATCTTTATTTTAGGTAACACCCGCACAAGGTGCGGACACTAAACTAGTTTACTTAAAGCGAATTTTTAGAGTCCAAAGGTCAGTCTGTCCGGGGCATCAGGGCCGTTTGCATATTTTAGGGTCCAAAGCAAAATTGGGATTTTGTTTTCGATATTCTCCTTGTTGCATATTCTACAGTTTTTTTAACTTGGCTCCTCGATCCTCTCTTTTGTTTGGCTCATCTCGTATGGCTAATTGACCTATTATTTTGAATATGTATACACTTGTTTGTGTTTGAGCAGTTGGTGTTTCTGAATGTATGCGCTTCATTGTATGTTTTGAGTAGAGGGCTGTATTTTAGAGAAACTTGCAGGGATATTTACATCTTACATTTCTAAAAGTGCAACTTTGCAGCTTCTATTGTATTTGGTGATTGTTTGGTTATACACCGGGTCTGAAATCATCTTCTTAATTTGTTTACAGTTGTCTGGGATGTCTACACTTCTAAGTCTTCTTAATTTGTTTATTAAGGTCAGGCCCCTATAACCCCTATAGGGCCCTCCAATTAGTTTGTGTTCTTATCTTCACAATCCAGAATCTATGCAAAAGTCCTGAACAATGATCTCTCAAGCTATAGGGCCCTCCAATTAGTTTGGGTCCATGGAATGAAAATCCACTTGTGCCAATGATAATTGTATCACAGATGATCTCTCAAGCTATATGCTGTTTTGGTGTTCTCAGAGTGGCTGGTGTCACTTCTTGACAAAGTAAACAAGTGTGAAATGGAGGGTAAGCTAACAAGTGATATATTGAACTACTTAACCGACATTGCCGACTCTGAGGGTGAAGTTATGTTTTCAGATCACTTGTGGACCAATATATCACTTTGTTTAGAATTTGGTTTAGTACTCTTATATAAGTTGGCTGTCAATTTGTCAACTACATAGTCTTTGTGTTTGGAATTTATACTATTTGTAAACACTGCAATTTTTCAGGGTTCCAGTCGGTTCTTGAGATTGATAGCAAGCACAGCATTAATGTTGCATGCCCAGACCCTGGTTGCTCTAAAAGAGTATCAATAGTCGGTTCTTGAGATTGATAGCAAGCACAGCATTAATGTTGCATGCCCAGACCCTGGTTGCTCTAAAAGAGTATCAATCTGCACTGCTTGATGCCAATCGCTTATTACATATATAATAAATCCTTCGTCACAAGTCTATTGGAGTATCAATCTGCACTGTTTGATGCCAAACGCTTATTACATGTATAATAAATCCTTCATCAGAAGTGTATATGGAACTTCAAACCCGTCTAAAGTCACAACTGGTATTGCTTTAATTTTGAAAAAAAACGTTCTAGGTACTAAGGTGTTATACCTATAAAAATTCCCATCCGCATTCTTCCTCTAACCTACATTTATTTTCAATACGAGTGAACCATCCGCATAGGCGCAGCACGCTCGCCTCTAGTATCAGAAAGGAAAGAAAAAAGAAAAGAAAAAAAAAAAAGCACGAGAAATAAGTTGCAAGTTCCTACGGTAGAATAGAAAATAAATTGCAAAACAGAAACAGTGACATTATAAATACAAAGATCCCAACACAACGCCATATAACTTATCATGTAAAGATATCTATGTAAAATAACATCTACATGATGCATCAAAATGCCAAAACTGCAACCTTTATCATTTTCAACCAACAATATTATTCAGGTCCCAGACACCAGCAATGACAGATTACGGAACTTTAATTACTCTCTGAGAAATGCAAGGCACTTACCTAGTACGAGATTACTCATTCATACCGTCGTCATCATCCCCTTCACTAAGATCGAGATCAGCAAGCAACTCATCCAAGGGAACAGAAGGCAGATCATCCCCATCCGTCATTGATGCGGTTTCCGAAGGCACGTATTCCTTGTTACGGTACAGGGACACATTGAAACGCAGCTCAGGGTTCTCTTCCAGGTCACGCAAGAATTCTTCATACTCGTCATTTGCTTTGTCTTGATCGGCCGCCTTAGCTCTGAGATTTTCTTCCACCTCCATGTTTAGGGATTTAAGCTTCCAAGCTCGAGGCTTCCCACGCTTCTTCTGACGTTTCTCCTCATAGCTCTTCTTTACCAGTATTACATAAGGGAGATCCAGACCTTTGTACTTGTCCAATTCAGAATTATTATGGTTAGCCCCATATAAATCATAACCAAGAGCATAGTCTCCAGGGCTTAAGATATGACCTAGATGAGTCTTGATTGTGAATATTGTGTCATTACGACCAAAGTCTGCAACTCGAGCCACTTGGGCATCGGCCAATGCATACCTTGATCCAGCAACAGTAACCTCTGGAGATACATTGTCAATGTCCAGAACTATGTATTCCACAAGCCTTCGGCTAGAAAGTAGGCAACCAAAGTTTGACCTCCAATACTGGTCAGCGGTCAAGAAAGCACACCTTAGAGTGTTGGGATCTAATAATGCTATGCTGCTTGTCATCTTTGTGCAAATCACAAGTGGGCCCAAGTTCCCTAAGCTGGTGGCGAGCTTTGGAGGAAGACAGATGAGATCCTCACGGCATATTGGTACAATATCAACCGAGAAAGTGTACTTGTAGTTGTAAGTGCTGCTCTTAACATCATGAGACACTAGCTCCTTGTCACTGCGACTCTTAATTGGAACAACTTTACCAACAAACTCAAGAAATCTCACGGCGTGACTTCTGTTAGAGAAAAAGAAGTCAACGCCCTCAGACTTTTGTTGAATCCTAATAGCTTGGGATGCTGCATCATGCTTGAGAATAAGTTGCTCGAGATAAAAGAATGTTCTCCTGTGGGGAACATGCTGTCTCAACTGAACATTTGCAATCCACTGGTCGGGGTTGGCTAGGACCCTAGTACACGCGTCACAGTTGTGATCTTGCACAACATACTCAACAATGTATGCTTGCTCCAAAACCACACCATGGAGGACTTCCTTTCGGATCTTTAGCTTAATCTTGACCCTCTTAGAGTGAGGCTCTGTCCAAACCCAATCTGCGTGTGCTAGCCTTACCTTGGCTTTATCCAAGTTCAGTCTCTTGATACAGAAGGTTAAGAGCTCTGGAGATTCTGACTGGGCAAAAACCCATGTCTTTGGAGGTTGCAAATACTTGCCACATTCACCACATTTTATGATAGTAACATGCTTCAATAAACCTTCGGTGATATCCACCTCAGAACGCAAACACTTGACACACATGTTTGCTGCATTCGGGTACATAGCAATGCCACACTTGCAGCATAGAATGCTGCCAAGGGTCTGTGGTGCCATAAATTTTCCAGATTCCTCGGCCATACCTCGTAATCCTAAGGGTCAAAAAACAATAAAGGAATAAAAAAAGGATGAAAGGTTGAATATACAGAACAACAATACACATAATTCCCGGCAAGTCAAATCAAAACAAGGGCAGCAGTTCATCTGTAACCCACATGAACTAGTAAAGACAAGCAACCACAGTTTAACTTTGACACTCGGAATCAGTTTTCCTGTGAAACAAGCAATAACAAAGGGCCAAAAGCCAAAAGCTATCACGTTCTTCACCCGACCGCTACAAGAATCTACCAGAAGATAAGCTATCGTTTAATTGAATTTTTATTAATCATAAAATGGAATTAGTGAATCAGTCAGGGAACACGCAATGCTCAAGTTTTTAGGCCCTTATGTTCACCAGCAACTAACACATAAACATAAAATGGAAATTAATTTTAGGCCCAGAAATTTTGAACGGTAAACTGAACTCTATAATACATCTTCTCCACACAGTAGTTGAACGTGCAGTATGGACATGAAGAAATCGAGATTTTCAGGCTTTGGGAAGAAGTACGGGGCGGCTGATGTTCAAACTTTGAGAAGAAGAGATGTTCAAGCATAATCGAATGTATTGAGATTGAGAGTACGTACATACCAATAGGATTTGAGAGTCTTAGCGGAGTTCTCCGCTCGCGCCGGAAGACGAAGAATCGAGGTGGAGAATCCTCAATCGCTAGCCGTCGGCTTAGGGTTTTTGAGAGTTAGAAAATTGAATCGGTGAGAAGAAAGTACGACAAGTAGAGGTAAGCAGCGTTTTGTTTTTTTAAAGAAAAATAGGTCCGGAAGGACTTAATTGTTTGGACCGCGAAGACTGGGCTGGGCCTATTGGGTTCGGTTCAATCCGGTCTAAAAACCGAACTGGGTCTATTATCGTTTAATTAGTTTAGTGTCCTCAATTTGTGTGTATTTTGTCTTATATTATTATTTTAATTAGTATGTAGGATTTTTTTCTATATACTTAATTGAACTTTTTCTTTTAATATTCACTAAGTTTTAAAATACCTATTGATATATTTTATTTGTTTTCTTTTTATACATATTTTTAATATGTTTGGATTAAAATTTAAAACTAATTAAGATCTCATTAAATTTAAACTAATAAATTTATAAAATAAGTATTTTTATATATATATTTTTTAAAAAGTAACTTAAAAGATAATTTTTATTTTTGAATTAAAATTTTAAAAAATAATATTTTTATTTTCGATTTAATATAAAATATATTAAATTAAATTAAAAATAAATTTTTTTTCTAAGAGTCTAGAAATTTAAAATATATTAAAATTTATTATTTTTGAAGTTAAATTTTCTATAATTTATTTTAGTTCGAAAATAATAATTATTTTTAATGTTTTAATTTTATTTTTTAGTTTATAATATACTTTTCCATACTCTTAAATTTTAAAAAAACATAATTTTTAAAAAAGTCAAATTAAACTAAATTATATAAAATTAAACTATAAAAATTAAAAAATTTCTATATTTTTATATTTATATACTCTTAAAAAAATTTAAAAAGGAAAACAAATAAAACCATGATTAGATTTAAATTTATTTTTCTAATTTTTTTATTATTTTACAATGAATTTTTAATGTAATATATTAAGAACGAGTATAAAGAGGAAACAAATAAAAAGTACCAAAAGAAATTTTAAAACTTGTTGGATACTGATAATAGATATGGGTTGTAAACCTAAACCGACGGTTTAGGTTTAGCCCAAGGTCAAACCGGGAAGCCCAAAACCGGCGGTTTAGGTTTAACATAAACCGCCGGTTTAGCCACGGTTTATTAAAAAAATAAAAAATAAAAATTGTGCATAATGTTTAAAAAAAATTATTTATTATATAAAAAAAATTACTATAAAAAAAACTTAGTATATAAAAACTAGTAATTAAAATTTATACCAATTAAATAAAAGAAACAAAAATTCAATTTAACAAAAAAAAAGGGCTTGAACCGGTTTCCCGGTTGCCTACGTATCCTCTCGGGATTAAGAGGAATCAAAGCCCACGTAGTTCTCTTACCTTGACTTACCTTTTTTCGGACTTCCGAGTTTTTTTTAACCCCGCTTACCTTTCGATGTCGGACTCGGAAGTAGTGCCGGAGTCTTCGGAGTTGGAATCCGATTTGGAGTCGTACACCGGTGCATTCCGTTGTTTTCGCTTGGCCGCCCTTATCCAATCTTGAAGACAAACTTGCATCTCCAACTTCTCGGGCTTCAATTGAGTTCTCTTGTGACCGAGAATGTTCCCGCCTTGGCTAAATGCTTGCTCCACCGCAACCGTTGATGCGAGCACAACCATGATTTGTTGTACAATTTTAACTAAGGTTGGATATTTGGGAGCTAATCTCTTCCACCAATCCAAAATATCAAAATCACCGTTACCGTCAAAACTAAAACAAGTGTTAAGATAATCTTGATATTCCGCATTTGAAGATGAATGTCTAGGTGTTTTTGTTCTTCTAGCAAAAATTTGTTGTGCAAGTGAAAGAGAAGAAGATGAACTAGTAGAAGAGGGAGATGGACTAGGTGCGGTAGAAGAAGAGCTAGCACTTGATTCAAATGTACTAAGTAATTTTCCAATTTCGGTATTAACTTCTTGCACAATGTTAGAAACATTAATGTTTTCTTTTGTTAAGTTTACACACAAACAATCATAATAAGCGATCAATAAATCGGAAAGACCATCTAGTTTAAGTCTAGGATCAAAAACGGTGGTTACAAGATAAATCATGGAAATGTCTTGATAATATTTAAGTCATTTATCTTTCATTTCAAGCATACAATCCATAAGGAAAGGTATGTTAAAACATTTTACAAAAGCTTCGAAAACGTTAACGACAATTTCTAAAAATCTATGAGATGTTGGAGTTAAAACGCAACTCATGATACCTTAAGATAACCTACGCAGTGGTCAAATCTAATATATTTGCTATCAATACCAAACAAGTTCTAATTAACACAGAGGTGAAATCAAGAAGAGCTTTAATACACATAGAATAAGCACTTCTTAAATTATTCATAAACTATGCAATCTGTTCAATACAAAAACCAAAGATAGGAAGCTTAATTTATATAACCAACAAAAGATCGTTGAACTCCTTGCCATCGCCTCTTGATTTCATCACCTAGTCTTGTTAAGGCCTACAAACAACAGCAACACGAGTACCTAATCTTAAATCATGAGGCTCTATGAAACAGGCAGAACATATAATTTAGCCCTACAGGGTTAGAGCTCATATTTAGACACATCTTTGTTACAATTGCCTCTGTACTGAGTACTTTCAAATTTATGGTCTAAACTTACCAAATTGTAAGGGAAGAGGACTGCTAGACACCTAAATCAAGAAACAAAACAATCAAATTGGATACTTTTTCATATTTTAGATATGCGATTAAGATCAGCAAGACAGCAAGTGACAAAATTGACAGATTTCAACCAAGTAAACAAAGAATTAATCAAACACAAAGTAAGTAAACAAAAAATAGAAAACATCAGTAAAATTTGCTTTCACGGGCTGCAATTAATCAGTTAAGATCTTCTGTATCCCTCCCCTTGTGTATCCTTGTATCCTATCACGTGATTGATTGAATTTATATTGTTTATTATTTTTCTCGTAAAGCAGTAAAACTTTAATCCCTATTTATTTAGTTTAAGCCAATCACATGTTAGGATACAGGAGATCTCAACTGGCAATTAAGGGCCATCAACTGGACAAAAATATATCATGGGCCGCAACTAATGGGCCATAATTGTCCAGAGCCCAGAAAAAATTTAACGTAAGAATATTATAGGAAATCAACTGTTTCAAGGGAGAACTCTCCTTTCCTTTTATAATATTATAAGATAAGATATAAACTGAGTAAAAGTTTGCTAAAAAAAAAAACCTGAGTAAAAGTAGTAAAGGTAATAGTTCTTGTGTAACTGTGTAAGGCTTATCATATCTATAGGAGAGTTCATTGAATGAATAGTCAACTGACAATTTTACCATTGCTGTTATTGTTATATTACATTGACAATTTGCCCCTGTTATCTATCTCAACCCCGCAGCCTTCACTGTTTTTCGGGTGCGCACTTCCGGCACTTCGTCTGTTCGTCTCTGCACAGTTTCATTTCGTTCCATCCACACCGCGCCTATCTTCATCTGGTTCCCTCCGCACCACACCTATCTTCATCGTCGAAAAACAAAGATGTGAGCTCTACCTTTGTCATTGC
This sequence comes from Fagopyrum tataricum, assembly GCA_002319775.1. NCBI lineage: Eukaryota > Viridiplantae > Streptophyta > Magnoliopsida > Caryophyllales > Polygonaceae > Fagopyrum > Fagopyrum tataricum. Next base: position 40,574 of record CM008283.1, on the reverse strand, counting down.
TTCTCAATTTCATTCTTTGATTCTGAAATCCTGGCTCAACTGAATCTAATTTGATAGTTCTAAATTTCTAAAATTAAAGTTTGCATATGCTTAAAAAAATTGAAATTTACGATACAAGTATGTGCTTCGAGGTATCTTGAGTCCTTCCAATGCCCTTTGTAATTTTTTTCATTGGGTGTTAAGAGCAACAACCTCACTACTTGTTAATGTGTATGAAAAGTTACGATGCACTCAGTGTGTTCGACGAAATGCCCGTGACACATATCTGCTTATGTGTGTTGCATCTTACTGTGTAAGAACACTAATCATGCAACAAAGTACACCATTCTCCTCAATTGATTCCCTCCCTCCTTTTCTTATATCAGAGAATGCTCCTTGACTAATTAACTCCTTCAACTTTTTCTCTAAGTTAGTGTCTACGGAATCTTTGACACTCATCAACAATGAGCTCAAAGATTTATCCATCTGATTGCTTTCTTTGATCAATCTCGGATGACAAATATCATCATTAACAGACTTACTCTGATTCATTTGTATTGGACAAAAACTTCTAGCCTAAGATTTCAGTGAAGAATTGATTTTGAAAGCATGATTGACTCGTAACACAACTCGGGTAACCCAACTACCTGCCGTTAGTTCTATACAAGGCTTGGTTGGTGCAATTGCATGTCTATTAAGTGGTTTTTATTGATTCTTCCTGTGCAAATTAAATGTTATTAAGATCAAGAAAGTAACAGTTATTAAACTCTTCTCATGTCATGTTTCTTCTCATTTTGCATCAACTTATTTTGTCAAGCAATTCTCATATTTTATTCATGATTGTAATGTGTTTAACAAATGATTGTGTGATAGGCTTCTCCTTCTTCTGACGAGAGCTTGTTGTTTTGTACGTGTGTAGACATGTGTGGCCTACTCTCCCTCAACCACAGTAATCTACTCTTTAGGCGTGTCAACCTCTGCACGAATCTGCCCTCTATATCCTCACCGCCACGCCTCTCCTGCAACTGAAGGTAAGATTCATCCTACTTTTTTGTAAATTATATCAGTTATGAAAATCTTATTTTTAGGTTTGAAGCTTTCTTTCTCTTAGTTATCTAATTTCCATTTGATTTTGATTAATCCAGGCCGTGGGTTGAAGAACTCAATTCATTCGTCCATGGCGGGCGATGTCAACACTGTTTTCAGCCTAACTCCACAATTGTGACCCCACAGGTTGGGCTCTCTCTTGTTGTTTACTCTCTCACACAAACTGAATGGAACTGCATATTTATTAGCTCATATTGCTTCACTTTTTATTACTCGTAGTAGTTTGGATCCCTTGATTTTGATTATATGGTACTAACTTAAAATGAACCCCTCTTCTTTCGCAAGCCTCTTCTTCTGATTTTTCGATTCTAATGGGGTATGGAAATTGGAAAATGTTGCATATTCTTATCTTATGCTTGACGCATTGAATTTTTGTGTAGACAAAAAAGCTTCATACTGTTACCTCTCTGTCAGATTAACTCTGTTTCAAGATGTCGGGGCATTCCTGCACTTCTTTCACTACTGTTTTTTGCTCAGTTGTTTATGCTTCTTACCTGCTACAACACAAATCCCTTCTGATTTACTTCTTGATTAGAAGAAACTCATGTTTCGGATGTCACTCACTGGTTGTAGTGGCAGGTCATGTTATTGGTTGAATATGTTGTTTTGGTTGGGTCTTGATGGTTTTCACGTATTGGATGTGCCTGCATTGCATATCATCTGGAATCACTCCCACATGCATGGGACAATACACTCATCGCATGTATTTTAATCTCTTTATTTGGTTTTATTCAAGAGGAATTGAAATAATTTGGACTTCTTTTTTGTGTACTGTCCTATTATGTTTTGAGGTGGAACTTTGGTGTCTCTTCTTCCTTTTGACTTGTAGATGAATTGGTTTTAATCTATATTCAAATCGATTGATCCTAAAATTCTATTTTTATTCCAACTTTGCAGTTCAATGCGTCTAATCTTCGTATAGGAACTGATGAGCAAGCCTGGGTTGGATGTCACTGATAAGATTTTGTTATTGGAGAATAAGTATCAACAGGTGATTTTAAGTTATACTTCTCCTTGTTTAAACAATTGCCTTCTTCTTGGTTTTTTATTAGCATGCTTACTTTCATAAAAATATGAATATAGTTGAATGCTTTGGATCACCAAATGGTCCATCTATGAAAGAGAAGGTAGACAAGTATCTCATATACGGAAGCTTGAATTTGGACATCTTTGAAGGTATACTAAAGCTGGAAAAAAAATTGCTTCCAGTATCTGTAGTTTACCGTTGTGTTGTGTAATACTTGGAAATGGAATGATTCGCAAATTGTAGTGGCATACAAAATGGGTTGTGTTGCCTGTCAGTCTTTTTGTTTCTATTGTCTCTTGAGCGATGATTCAATTGAGGAATTTTAATCCTCAGATGTCGAATAGTTTTTCCCTTCTTCACATTTTCTTATAGTAATTTATGCAGGGGTGTGATGAAGTCACAAAGTATGGGTTACATTCTCTAGATACTTGCTTGCTTTTATGGTAACATTAGGATTCCATGAACGGAAAAAATTTACTGCTTTACGGTACATATCTTAATATCTTGTTGTTTAGTAAATAACGTTTTATTCAACAAAGGATGTAGAACAACTGAAGACATGACATCCATTAATCTTTACCATCATCGGTGGCCATGAACTTGAATCTCCTAGACACTGCTTGTGGAAGTGGGAGATGATCGGCATGAACTTGAGCATCTCCTAGACATTGCTTGTGGAAGTGGGAGATGATTGGAAGAGGCGTTACTAAGATTGTTAGGACTATTGCTTATAAAAAAATTGATACATGTGTTTGTAATGTAAATGAAGTTTGTAGGCTGATAAATAATAATCTTAACGAATTGCTTGCTTTGCTTTGATGAACTAACTATTTGATTTGATTGTAGATGTTTTTTCTTATCAACAACTTAACATTCTTGACAATGGGGGCTCCTAATCAGAAGTGGCTCTGAAAGGGTGGTATTGTAAAATAACATATTATCATCAGAGATCTTGATTTTGGTCATGTTGACGCTCACGTTCAAACGTGGACCTTAAGATATGCTTTGATTCATTTTTTTTCATGCGTTGTTTTTTCTCTTTTTTTTCTTTCCCCCCCCCCCCCCCCCCCCTTCTTCGTACTATATTGTTTCAAAGTTCAAACTAAAGCTTGGCAATTTCCGGGCCAAACATCCGATAACCTCTACAAGACAAGATGATAAATAGCAAGCAATATATTACTATTCCGTGTCAAAACAATAATAAAATGACCGCATATTACATCCGTATGTATTTACGAGTTATTTTATTCGCTTTAGTTTTGTATTTACGAATTACTTTATCCGCTTTAGTTTCACTTTCGACATTGCACGTTAAAAATAACCGATCGAATCATGCGCATGAAATCCACGCGCCAATGCAACTAGTATTGTAAAATACCTAATCATTTTCCATTCCTTAATATTTATGCACTAAACAAAATGAACAATAACCTCTTGTGTATAATGCTTGTTGAACATTAATAGTTCTTATGTGTAAGGCTTATCATATATTGTTTTCATATTATTGTTTGAGTCTTACTCATAGCTAGTGATACCTATTCAATGTAAAAAAAATATTTATATATAACATAATTTGTTACTTTGAGATGAAGATCTATTAAAACTACTCCTATTAGTACATAAATTGTCTCGTTAAATATGAGGTTTTGATTTCAAAAAACTCACATGTTACCGTGATTCTTTTATGAAGATTGTATGCCACGTAATTAAGTAAATTGGAGCAAATTTTTTAAAAATCATTCAACTGAAAGTTATGATGTCATTTCAAATTAAAATTGGAGCAAATTTATTTGTGAAGAAGCTCTTAAATGTCATTGACAACATCTGGACTGTCAAAAAACCGTGTAGATGGCCTTTGGAATGTCAAAAAGAAAAGTTTGATGACAACCTCATAACTGTCAATAAGACTTGTTGACAACCTTTGGATTGTCATGAAGCCTTGTTAAAGCATTTGGATTGTCAAGAAGGGTTCTTAACAGTCTAAAAGTTGTCAAAAAGTCTTATTGACAGTCTAAAATTGTCAAACAAAATATTTTGAACTGTCAACAAGTGTTGACATTATATATATATATAATAAAATTTAATTTTTTTTTCAACAAAAAAGAAGTGCTTATAAAATCAAAACTTGAAAAGTTGATGGTTAATTTCTCAATTAGTTATTTTAGATTGGTTATTCTATCTAATTATTTATTCGCTATTATATCTTTACATCATTAATATAATATTTTTAAGTCTTTAGATATGGAAATTTTTATTATTTATTATATGTAATTTTGTATTAATATTTATATTTTACACATATATGTATTACATAATAAAAAAATCTTTGATTCATACAAGTTAGTGATTTGATAACGTTTTCTTGTTTACAACTTATACATGTACATATTTGACTCATTAGTTAAACCAGATATAAATTATGCAATTGTAGATAAAATCAAAAAATCTTTCCATGTATTTTTTTCACACGTCTATAAATTCATATATTAAATAAATTGTTTGTATCTAAGAATTAACGCTATAAAATTAATTTAATTAAACCTTAGTTTGTATAAAATGTTTAATTAATTTGTGGTTTTTAAGTATTTTGAAGTTTAGATGACGCACTTGTTTATTAATTTTATTTGGATTACGTTATATGATTTTGAATAAACCTTTATATAATTTTTAAATAAACAAAGTAAGAAAATCATACCCGGATCAAATGAACAGGTCTAATATCTACGAAGAACTATCTGATTATGTACGTATAAAGTTGGATTGGAATATTTAGATTAAGAAACCGGATCAATTAAAATTGTTGGACATCCACGGATAATTATTCAAACCAGCCGAGCTACAAAGTGTTTGTCAGTCAGGTCGATACGAATAAGAGTTTTCCTATACAAAAAATTGCACTATGATATCCGAATAGCCCCGTTGTTCACCCTTAGACGACATTGGAGACTAATGTCATCCAACTCTCGATTGGGCTTACAAAACTTTAGAGAAGGTTGTTCATGCTCAGTTCTCTCCTATATAAAAATAAGAAAAGATTGTGGGAGTCCTTGTTTTGCTCCTTCTATTCAGATTCCGAAACATAATCGAAAACCACTCGAACCATAGTCGTTCTCCATGAAGCCTTGCAATGTTAATTCTTCCAAGTCTTTCATTGCTTTGGAATTGAGATTTGAATATTTGTGTGAAAAAAGAAAGAAGAAAGAAGAAAAACACAAAATATCAAGTAGTACACACTAATTCTACAACATTCAGTTGTGTCTTCTCCCTCTCCTTACTTGTCACTTCTCTATTCTAATTCAAGATCCGGCGGCGGGTTTGACTAAGGTTCTCTTGTAATGTGCCTCTCTATCTCCAGATTTAGCCAACTGGGCCTTTTGGCTCAAATTCCTTGTTAACGTTTAATCCAAAAAATTAAAAAAAGATGAAATCTTTTCATTTAATAAAATAAAAACAAAACAATGTTTACGATTCAATTTAAATCACTGATCAACGAATTTTCAACAAGTTTTTTTTTATTCGAACAAATTCTTCTCCTTATAAATCCTAATCATTACCGACAAAGTTATACATTCTTATATATCAAGACTTCCGTGTTTAACAGTGTCACCTTTTTAGTTTAGTAGGAAGGAGCATGGATTTGTGATTGATTCCTACTAGCTCTCTTGCGAGTCTAAATCTAAGGTGTCCACAGTTGTTCCTCGGGCTTCGTACCTGTGTATTTCCTTTGACGACGAACGTTGTGCTCACCGCTTCCGTTTGACGTGATCATCCTTCTTCCCCTCAAAGATCTTCTTGCTTTCGGTTTCCTTCGAAGATCTCATTGCTTTCGGTTTCTATTTTTGTGTACTTTTTCTTTTTTGATTTATATACTTTTTATTTGTGACGGTTAGTATGGCTGCCTATCATCACTAGACGGCACGTAGTCTAGTGTTTCGAACCGATTTCCATTATAAAAATAAAATAATTTTTTTTTACTTAAAAGATATTTTAGAATCCAGAGGTCAGCCGGCCCAATAGACAATCCAGGATTAAGCTGCATAAGCAGGCTAGTGGAAACAAGCTCCATTCATAAATAATGCATTTACAGCAACTTAAAGTTGACAACTTACATCACAAAGTCTCCAAAATAGATGCACAAAAAATAAGAGCAAATAATATTACACATAAAAATGACCACCGCTCCTTTACACTGGATTGTGGTAGAGCCAAGACAACCTGAACATGCATCATAATCACCCGAATTAACTCGAGGGAGTTCTCGAAGCTCCGTTACAAAATTGCTGGAATATGGGGTCGAGCAAGCTCTTCATGCGCTTCTATGCCTACTACAACTTTTTAACATGAGTGATGTTTCGATTGATCATGGAGTCATGAGATCAGGATCCGAGCAAGCATGAGATCGACGTGCCTAGAGGTTGAGATTACAAGTTTTAGAATTGAAAGAATGAGTTATCACTATGTAACATTTCAACAAGTCTTTGTCTGGTTTACCTTAGGATGAATATTGAACCATTTCTTCTTCTTAATTCTATCCCTGGTGGCCTTCCTTTCTCTTGCATGCTCCTCTTCCTTGGGCTCCTTAGAGGTGCTCTTTTTGCTTTTACTTCGTGTTTGCTTTATTTGTGGTGGAACAGCCGTATATGAAGCATGGATTTCATTTCGCTGTTTGAGAAGATCGTCAATCTGCATCAATGCGGCAAAATGAGTAAAAGAGATGAAGAAGTTCGATTTACCATTGCACGGTGAGAACCAGTTTATCACAAGAATACTTACTGCTTGCATTTCCCGTGCATACCTACTCGTCATCTCTGTGAACTGAGCTAGTACCTGCAAATTTCTACAACTTATGAGAATGTATAATGAATCATGTAAAAGCATTTATATAGTCTTATAAACATGTCCAAGCTCGACCTCTCTATACTCGCCCTCAAACTTTGCCAACTCCGCCCTTTTGGTTAAGATTTGTGCTTCCACAGCTCGAAGATCTTCCTTTTCTTTCGCAAAAGGTGCAGCACAAAGGATTTCAATGGTGTAGTTTGCACTTTTGAAGAAATTATCACCTATGGAAGCCAAGAGGAAAACAAAAGGGTGAGTAGCTTCAACTGATAAATAGGAAACTTAAATGTGCCAAGTGGAACCACTATTAGAGCCTTGGATGAATGAATAACCATAAACGGCAAAGACATGTGACCCGGATTTTAGTTCACTAATTTCACAAGGCTGAAACCCATCCAATTTTTTAAAGAGGGCAGAATCTGGATCCTTAGCAGCTGCTGTCTGCAATGTTCCCAAATAAAAGAAAAACACATGAGGTCACATGAGCCACCAACAAAGGATACTGCATACATCACTAAACTGTGACCTACCGCAAGAGCTGAATGGTCCAAATGATAAACGGGGAAACCAAAAAAGTACATTCCAGCATTTGTGGCCTTCCCAGTTTTTGTACTATCCTCCTAAAACGTAAGATGCAAATCGTTTACTACTAGAGACAAAAGAGTCCACAATTGTACCTCACAGCTGTACATATCATATTAAGTATAACAAGTAATTGCAGCAAAGAAAATCTATTATAAGAATTTAGAAATTGCTAATTGTGAAAAGTTTCGTTCAAAGCTTGTTAGTATAGAAATATCATTTACTACTAAAAATTATATCTGAATCCCATCATAGAGGAATCATAATTCATAAATGAAAAACATACAACGTGGTTAGTACCTGCAATGCAAGACTTAAACCACCATTCTCTTCTTGCTCAAAGTACAATAGCTGCACAAATTTGTCAATCATAAATAACCAGTGCTTCAATATATATGTATAATATATACCAAACAGCAGACAGAACTCAACTTGTCTGTGCATATTCTTAGAAAAAGGAGCTGATACGTAAACAAAAGATGTCAGATATGCAAAGACAAAACATGGCTTTACTAAACCCAACATTCATAATCAAATTAAATTGCAAGCACAGTGCTATAATACGAAAATAACCAACAATGCTCGGAATTCAACTTGTAGAAATAACGGTTCAAATTGACCAAGGGGTACAAGTGTCATACCGAAGATTCAACGGAGCCATTTTCCAACCAAAATTCGGACTTGTATTATATCAGCTCGGAATTCAGTTTTAAGCGAAATAGTTGTGCAAGTTCCACAAACAAACTTGAATGATGAGAAAAGAAATTGTCAAAATGTGGTAGCAGTGCATATACACATTATCCACTCACCACCATATGGACCCTACCAAAAAGACAAGCGGTGGAAAAGGGATAACCACAAAACTATAAGGAAAGGAAAAGGATAACACACAAAAGAAGGCATGTACATAGTACTTGTGAACAAAGCAGCAGCAAAAAGCAGATGCATGCACAACTAATGTGTTCTAAAACTCCAATATGCTATCTCCACTAGCAAGACATACCTTGAATTTGCTTTTATCTGATGAATGAACACGACACGCTATTCCCCCAAGCAGATCATCCTCTGTAAGACTTACAGAGTAAAAATGAGCACTTTGTTTCTCAACCTGCGAGAAAGGCATAACAATGAATTTAGGATTCCAAAAATATAAACACTAACGAATTCAGTTCAAGGGACATTAACTGCAGCATTACCTTTCTAGACAAAGGTTGTCCGAGAGGAAGTGGATGAATGACTACCTTTCCATTCAATGCCTCCTCCAACACAGTTGCTGATACAGTAGTCTTAATTGGAACACCAAGTTTACTGATTATAAGGAAATAAACAAAAACAATTGTTGTAGGAAGGATCATTAGTTTTTCAGTAAAATCTGCATGGGTAAAGAAGACAGGAAAAATACGCACTGACCTAAATAAGGCAGCAAACATAGTATTTACAGTTCCCAGGCTTGAAAGGTCTAGTTCCAATTCTTGATTTTCCGTCTCAACAGCCTAAGAAAATAATGCATTGACCAGAGTGAGCACTACCCCTGAAGAGGGGGAAATTGAAGAACTAGACCATGAATATAAATCATGAAGCATCATCAAATATCTGCTGACCTCAAAACCAGCTGCATCATACTGGCGCCTTTTCTCAGGATCGGATAATATATTATAAGAGAATGTGACTTCCTTAAACATATCAGCTGCTGTTGGATCATTTGCGTTCTTATCAGGGTGGTACCTGAAAGTAAGTTCCTTGATACATCATTAAATCACCTCCCAAGGATTCTTTATCCACCAAACATTTTGATCGACATATATAAAAGCTTTTACGAGACACTGAAATCTGAAAACTAGATTTAGTAATTATCATATGCTAGAGTTTCCTCTTCATAAAGGAAATCTCACAGACATTGTACTTCTCAGTACCTACTTTCCGAAATTATGCACATGTCATGAGTGTCCTAACAAAGGATATTAAATGGACCTTCCTATTGATCTCTTATAGACGCTATTCAAGTTAACATTAATTGCATTCCATCTTAAAGTCTCCACATTTCCCTTGGAACTCATCACATGCAACAGCAGTCCTATAAGTGCACACCTCCATAATAGCCTGGTACAACACATGCTGCATCCATGGAAGCTGTCAATTCAGCTTTATCCGAGTTCAGAAAAGACAAAAAAAAAAGAAGCAAAATATAACCTCCACGGACATCCCTTTAGAACTAACATATCAAAATGCTAATCTAGCTTCTTCTTGGTGAAACTCCATCCGAAGAAGCGAATCCAAGGATATTGCAATCACCAGACATTTATGAATTTTATCAGATAAATCCAGCTAAGGACTAAGCTTAAAGCAGCCAAGCAAAAAACACAAATAACTTTACCACTAAGTGACCACAAACCAGACAAAAAAAACAAAAAAAACGTCCAAATACAGTTCCAAAATAGTGCAATTCCAAGTTGTGGACAAATCAGAAAAATAACAAAATCATTATGAAAGAGCAAATCCATAGGTAAACTTACTTGAGAGCCAATTTCCTGTAGGCGGACTTCATTTCCTGATCCGTGGCATTGCGAGAAACACCAAGCACCTCGTATGGATCTCGACGAAGCTGCTTCGGTTCGCCGACCTTCTCCGGCTTCGATTTGTGCCCCGGCATTCTCTCTCCCCCCCAAAAAAACAGAAACCCTAGAAATTCGAACACCTGAAAACTCAAACAATTATTTTGTACATGAAACTACTAGCGAGTCAAATTCAACGAAGCAGCTCGCAATTTGGTAAAGAGGAAAGTTGTGGATGAAGAAAGATTTAGCGAGTAATTGTCGATACAAGAAAAAAGTATACGCACAAACCACAAACAAACAACGAATCCAAGTTGGATAGGGAGGGGAGGAGGGGAGAGGGGAGGAGAGAGGAAATTACGTCAGAATTGGGTTTAATTTTTTTGAGAAGGGTAAAAGAAAATAGCTTTTCAAAAATTTACAATTTAGGAGGACCGTGTGAGTCGCTGGGAACTTGAAAGCGCGAGGCGGCGTAGTACGCACATAGGCTCGGGTGGCACGTGTGAGTCACGTGAGAGATCGTACTAGAGATGAGTCGGCGGTGCTCCCTGCGCCACTGATCACTGTGGTTCTCTGATATCTGTGGTCGATATGAATAATTTACTTCTCACTTCACAAATAATTGTTGTTGTTTTAGCTTGTATTTTTACTTAAGAATATTTGTCATTTTAATTATTTTAAATTTTACTTTATGGTATTAGTTTAGTTGTTGTTTTCAATAAAGTAAAAATAAAAGAATAATTAAGGGTATATTGATATATTTCATAGGTTCCTTCATAGGTTTTTTAATAAGTGTGCAAAGAGCTTAAACGACAATTATTTGTGAACGAAGGTACTATCTATCTATATAATAAAGTAGTCCGTGAACTTACACTTGACACAGTCTGGTGAATCCACGTCATTAAATTTACACGTGACACATTTTGGTGAATCCGTGTCATTAAATTTACACGTGTTAATTTTTTCGTTAATCCAGGTCCCACCATGTTAAAACAAATTATTTTAAATATTTAATTTACGAATTTATTTTAAATATTTTAGTAACTATTTTTTTATGCGTCCCTCCTATCGTTAATTGACCTTTGATTATTTGAAATTTAAAAATCGAAATAGTTAAGATGCAATCTAATTTTAAAGATCTTAATATTTTATTAATTTATATATTTTTTAATTTTCAATTAAACTTTAAACTTTATAAAACTTATAACTTATTTTAAATTTAATTTATTTTAATTACTTATATTTTTTAACTAAAATGTTGCTTTTATTTATAACTTATAAACTTTATTGTTTTATTTAAACTATAAAAGATCTTAACATTTTATTTTTTTATTTATATTTTATTTATAACTTATAGAGTGTGTCCGATCAAAAAAATCAATAGCTTAAAACTTTTCGTTTTTTGAAAAAGTTCAAAGGGGTAGTACACGAAATTCTTCGAAATTGATAAAACTAAAAAACGTCGTATCCTTTGGTTCAAAAAGCGTGAAACTTTTTTTGTACACGTTTTATGGTTTATAGAGTGTGTCCGATCAAAAAAATTAATCGTTTAAAACTTTGCGTTTTTTTAAAAAGTTCAAAGAGGGTAGTACACGAAATTCTTCGAAAATCGATAAAACTCAAAAATGTCGTATCCTTGGGTCGAAAAAGCGTAAAACTTTTTTTTTTACACGTTTTATGGTTTATAGAGTTTGTCCGATCAAAAAAATCAATAGTTTAAAACTTTGCGTTTTTGAAAAAGTTCAAAGGGAGTAGTACACGAAATTCTTCGAAATCGATAAAACTAAAAAACATCGTATCCTTTGGTCCAAAAAGCGTGAAAATTTTTTTGTACATATTTTGTAGTTTGTAGACTGTGTCCAATCAAAAAAAAATCAATAGTTCAAAATTTTTTGTTTTTTGAAAAAGTTCAAAGGGGATAGTACACGAAATTTTTTTGAAAATCGATAAATCTCAAAAACGTCGTATCCTTTGGTCCAAAAAGTGTGAAACTTTTTTTGTACACGTTTTATGGTTCATAGAGTGTGTCCGATCAAAAAAATCAATAGTTTAAAACTTTGCGTTTTTTGAAAAAAGTTCAAATGGGGTAGTACACGAAATTCTTCGAAATTGATAAAACTCAAAAACGTCGTATCCTTTGGTCCAAAAAGCGTGAAAGTTATTTGTACACGTTTTATGGTTTATAGAGTGTGTCCGATCAAAAAACTTAATCGTTTAAAACTTTGCGTTTTTTTGAAAAGTTCAAAGGGGTAGCACACGACATTCTTCGAAAATCGATAAAACTCAAAAACGTCGTATGCTTTGGTCCAAAAAGCGTGAAACTTTTTTTGTACACCTTTTGTGGTTTATAGACTGTGTCCGATCAAAAAAATCAACAGTTTAAAACTTTGCGTTTTTTTGAAAAAGTTCAAAGGAGGTAGTACACGAAATTTTTCGAAAATCGATAAAACTCAAAAACGTCGTATGCTTTGGTCCAAAAAGTGTGATGTAACGCCCCAAAAATGGGAAAAACTCTACAGCACCAAGAATCTGAACAAGGATTCCCTAAGGCTAAAAGAAACAAGATAAAGACATAAACCGGTAAACTGATAAACATCAACCTGCGCATAAAGGTGCATTGACCAACTGACTTCCCGTGCAAGGGATCAAAAACAACAATTGGGCAAACCCGAAGCCGACAATAACAACAAGGATTTGGATAAACAGTTCACCAACCCAACTGACATAAAACCAAAAGCGAGAAAGAATACATAAGACCACTAGACATGACTCCCTCAAAGGCTAGCTAGACCGCCCGACCTCCATACTGTTGAATTGATCATGTACCTAATTATGTCAAAAACATAACCAGCCCCACCGTGGTGGGGTTAGTCTTCTACATAGATTTAGCCGATACATAAGCAATTTAGTATACGAACTGCTCAAGCATAAGATCATAAATAATATCACATGATGCTTAAAAACAAAACACGGGTATAAAAGTACACATGCTTCCCACTTGCAAATGACAACTTTAAACCAATTCATAAATAACTCCACTTCTGTAGCTTGAAATATGCCTTTACAAATCATTGTAAAACATACTTTAAATATGCATATGTCAATATTAAAAACCATGTGTAGTACTCAAATCTGTCACATCAAATGACATTTAATAAACATAATGAAATCATGTTTCAAATACGCTTAAGACAATATCCACAAATAACATATCCAAATCCAAAACTTTCAACTCGAATGACATTTATAAACCATGGTAAAAACATGCTCAAATACGCATAAGATGATATCATATCAAAAAGGTAGTAATAACCAAATCTGTAAACTCAAGTACATTTATAACACATGTTCAAAGTCATTTCAAGGCGTATATAAATCATGCTCAAAGTCATATCATATGGCATGTATAAATAATGCTCAAAGTCGTTTCATACGACATGTATAAACCAGGCACAAAGTCACCTCAAATGACATATATAAATATCATACGAAAACATACTCGAGTATTCTTTATTTCCAAACTGTATTTCAAATACCATTTGATGTTAGTGTTTAAAACATGCCCAAGTACGTATTGAACACGAAGGTACCTCCTATCCCGACATGGCTTGGATCTCGGAAGTCACGGATAAGATGACTCCTTTCCCAACAAACGCATAATCAGGCGCAAACCTCGGCCCGCACAAACCACTCGCTCCGGGTGAAAATGGCCCGTCTTAACTCGAGGCGTGTAAAAACAATAGCTCAAAACAAATCATATTGGCCGGTGCCACTTCCTCGCCCGCACAAACTGTAACACCCCAAATCCGTAGGACTCGAGGTGCTACTGGGCTAGGATCTCACAATGGATCCTGACCCCAGCCTGACAACAAGTTCGCTGGATCTTACAACAAGACATAGATAGATTAAAACCAAAAGATAAAACTGATATATATATATAAATCAAAAGGTTTACATAAGAACCGCTAAGTACGACCAAAACGTATACTGTACATACAAATTTGTACACATTTTATGGTTTATAGAGTGCGTCCGATCAAAAAAATCAATTGTTTAAAACTTTGCGTTTTATTGAAAAAGTTCAAAGGGGGTAGTACACGAAATTCTTGGAAAATCGATATACCTCAAAAGCGTGGTATCCTTTGGCCCAAAGGGCGTGAAACTTATTTTCTACACGTTTTATGGTTTATAGAGTGTGTCCGATCAAAATAATTAATAGTTTAAATCTTTGCGTTTTATTGAAAAAGTTCAAAGGGGGTAGTACACGAAATTCTCGGAAAATCGATAAACCTCAAAATCGTCGTATCCCTTGGTCCAAAGAGCATGAAACTGTTTTTGTACACGTTTTATGGTTTATAGAGTGTGTCCGATCAAAAAAATCAATAGTTTAAAACTTCGCGTTTTATTGAAAAAGTTCAAAGTGGGTAGTACACGAAATTTTCAATAAAATTGATGAAGATCAAAAACCTCGTATCCGTTGGTCCAAAGAGCATGAAACTTTTGTTATACACGTTTTATGGTTTATAGAGTGTGTCCGATCAAAAATGTAAAGCCCCGGATTTGGAACCCGAGGTGTCACTAGGATGTGGACCACACAATGGGTCCACCAGATTTAGTCTGACAACAATCTCACTATAGGACCTTCCAACAAGAGCACGACAAAATATAAAAATACATCCGACCTTAATTTACAAAAGTGTTTAAATAAGATAAACTTGAAATCATGCAAAACTAAAAAGACAAAGCCCAAACAACCTTTAACGACATAAACCATCAACACAACCAAAGCCCAAGACCAACCACCTTCCCCAAAACCTAAGGCACACATGAGTCCGGTGGTACATCATCTCCCCAAATTGTAGTATTCCATGCAAGTATAGTACCTGAATGAGTCCTAAAACAACAATAATAAAACCATTAGCTAACGATCCAAGAATGGAGTCTAAGCTCCGGAATCAGATTAAACCCGTACGTATCATGTAAGGGACACAAAAATCAAGTTATCCAATATAACATAAAATATAAGTATATAATTCGGAAATATAAACCAAAGTGAGAAAACCAAACGAAAGAAAAGACAAACTAGGCAAGAGCAAAACCTTAATAATATTAAAACATATGAAACTCCAATCTATATCAAATGAGAAGAAGATAGGGTATACTATTTCTTATCCTAACCCTAGCATTAACCCTATCCATCACAACTCTCATCACCCTTGGTTATACTTATCGCTGCTCATAGATAACAACCAACTTTTCCCTACACTGAACATTGCCATACTTTTTGTCCATACAAAATACAACATATCTCATCACTGTCAATCAATCAACATTCGGTTTCTTGAGGTGTAACTGTCAGTGCATAACATAATTAGCCTCGTCCAATATATCATGTAATCATTTGTCGCAAACCATCATCATGAGTGCGTAACTGTCAGTGCGTAACATAACCAATTACCCTCTAGGCGTAACTGTCAGTGCGTAACATAACCAATTAGGCTCGTCCAATATATCATGTAACCATCTGTCGCAAACCAGCATCATGAGGTGTAACTGTCAGTGCGTAACATAAACAATTACCCTCTAGGCGTAACTGTCAGTGCGTAACATAACCAATTACCCTATTCTATACACAACTCACAATAGTAGTCACTACTCGGTCTGTCACAATATCAATCATAACTCAGTCTGTCAGAAATTTCAATCAACACTTTACCCGTTCTAATCTCAACTACAACCATATCCATTTCAGTCTTAACCATAACTCTATCTATCGTAGCCTCTCTCTTGTCAACGCAACTCACACAACTCTAGACTACTCACACTAACGACGAGTACTATATAACTCCCTAAAGGTAAATTTAACACGCAAATTATAATAACATTTAGAATATATAACTAGATAAATTATTGAATAAAATAAGTCCTACTCACAATTAATGTCAAACTTAACCTGAAACAGAACGGCAACTAAGTAAGTCATTATGACTTACCTCAAAAAGATGAACGCAATAACCACCAAAACAAAACCAAGCAATCGAGCATGTCTCAAGTCAACCAATGTAGGATCTTGTGTATCGAAGTCGAAACTGTAACGTCCGGAATTTTATTAATTTTATTCCGGACTTAGATCACTTTGTAGTTTTTCGTAATCCCGAGATGCCGAGAGCCGGGATTTATTCCTAAGAAAAATCCCGAGCCGACTCGTCGTTTTTCCTCTTTTTCCGCGTTCCGACCCTTCGTTCCGGGTTAAAAATGCCAAGGGGTCATTTCCGACCCCTCGGTCCGGGTGAGGGACAAGAGGTCAGCTGACCCCTTGATCCCCACACCCACTTTTCAGAATTTGTTTCCCTCTCTCTTCCTTGTCTCCTCCTTTCTCACGTTAGATCCCATTCCACTCTTCCTCACTCAATTCTTTTCCTCTCTTTGCTCTCTTCTCTTCTCCCTTGGTGCTGAGGATCTATGGTGGACTGCAGAAGGTGTTCTCAGTTGTTGGTAAGCTCACCCTCTTCCTTCCCTCTCTTCCTTGCTGCTCTTTCCTTTCTTCTCCCTTCCTCCTTCATCCATGGCCATGGATGAAGCTTGGAGAGATTTTTGCTCAACCCTTGTGCATGTCTAGGTTCTTAGCTCATTTAGGTCAAGGAGAGGTGCCCAAGACCCGTGGAGAGTGTTTGGAGAAGATCCAGCAAGAGAAGAAGGAGTTTGGAGCCAAGGATCCAAAGTCGAAAAGGAAGAAGACGATGTTCTGCGCAGAACCCGCGGGGGCGGCTCAACAGGACCGCGGGAGCGGCCAGCCGCAGGGGCGGACCAGCAGGCCGCGGGTGCGGCTCAGCACGCCGCGGGCGCGGCTCGGCACGTCCGCAGGGGCGGCGACAGACACTTGGCTCGGGCGGCAGCGGACGGCCGCGGGTGCGGCGTGACTCGGGCGCGGGGGCGGCAGCAGACGGCCGCGGGTGCGGCGTGACTCGGGCGTGGGTGCGGCTCCTGGCAGGCGACACAGTCCTCCAACGGTGCGGCTCCTTGTTCCGCGGGGGCGGCTTCTGTGTCCGCAGGGGGCTCCAGCTTGACTCCGCGGCTGCGGTTTCGGCAACAGTAGGTTCCTCATCTCCTTTCCTCTTCATTCCTTCCTTAGTATTGATGTTGGATCATGTTAGTAGCATGCCTAGGATGGATCTAGAGTAGCTTGGAATGCCACTTAGTGGTTGTGAACTTAGGAGCCCTTAAGGCTCGATGTAAGTGATGGATATGAGCATGTGAGCATGATGGATCTTCTAGGCTAGCTTGTGCCTCTTTGGTTGAGGATTTATATCTTGTGGATTTATGAATTGTTGTGGGCTGTTTCATGTGTTGAGAGTGTGTGGTGAGTACTTGGGACCTAGGATGCATTCCTAGTTTGAGGGTTAGGTGATCTTGCATAGATCACTAAGAGTGAAGTCTAAGACTTCTTGAGAGTGAGTATGTATTGATATGCATATCTCTTGTGAGCAAGTTGTGGGCTTCCTCCTTAAGGGAAGCAAGAGTGTGGTGACTTGGGTTTGGTGACGAGGTAAGTCTCCGGACTTACTTAGCTCGTATTTTACGTATTAGCATTGATGTGTGTTTGGTGGTGCGTGTTTATGTTTTGTTATAACTATTAAAACGGTAATTAGGACCACCGAAATTATATATATATTGGCCCAAGTGTATGATAACGGGTGGTGACAATACTGCCTAAACCATAGTGAGGTCTAGGGGATTTTCGGCGACTAGCCCGGCGGGTTAGATGGGCGGATGCATCCGTACCATTCTTTGCCGGTAAGTAGGGACCGAGGCGAGACCATTGGGGTCTCGTGTCACAACCGAAGTTGAATTAGAACGGGATATGACTAAGTAATAAAAAGATAATAAACGGGACTTGCGTGTTTTATGTTATGTGCTATGTATGTGTTTGTGCCTTCACCGCTTTTCTAATGCTTAGAATATGAGCTAACGGTTTTAAACCGTTTGTGTAGATGATTTGCAGGTTAGGGATGCCGCCGAGTGAGGTGGAGGAGTGGACAGCCGGGGTCTCCGTACATTATAGGACGGGGACGTTTTTGGGTTATGTTTTATATCGTTTGTTTGGGGATGTTGTTATACGTTTTAGACTTTCGGATCGGGGTTGTGTTGTTTTGAGGACTCGGCTGAGTTTCCACTTTGTATTTGTTACATTTCGTGGCTCGCATACATTATAAACGTTTTCGAGTTTTGCCTTTATTTGTGCCTTGTTGGAAGGTCCGGTGAAATTGTTGTCAGGCTAAGGGTCGGGACCCATTGTGAGGTCTCACCCGTAGCATCCCGAGTCCCGCGGATTTGGGGTATTACAGAAACGGACTAACTTCTCATCCAAACGTACCTCCAAGAACCTAAACAAGTCATTTATACAAGTTTAACTCCATTTGTGTAAACAGGGCACTTTTGTGACATTTTCTATAATTATAAATATTTGGGACATTTTCTATAATTATAAATTTAGGTAAAATTCTATAATTATTCAAAACAGGGCACTTTTGTGAATTTCTAAAAGTTTGGGTCATTCTTGTAAATAGAAATGTAACACCCCAAATCCGCGGGACTCGGAGTGCTACGGACGAGACCTCACAATGGGTCCCGACCCTTAGCCTGACAACAATTTCACCGGACCTTCCAACAAGGCAAAAATAAAGGCAAAACTCGAAAACTTTTTTAATGTATGCGGAAACCGAAAAGTAAGAAACTACGACTTGAAAACTCAGCCGAGTCCTCAAAATAACATAATCTGATACGAAGTCTAAACGTATGACAACATCCATAAACAAGAACATGAAACATGACTCAAAACATCCCCATCCTATAATGTACGGAGACCCCGACTGCCCACTCCTCAGCCTCACTCGGCGGCATCCCTAACCTGCAAGTCATCTACACAACGGTTTTAAACCGTTAGCTCATATTCTAGGTATTAGAAAAGCGGTGAAGGAACAAACACATCCATAACACAACACATAAATCACACAAGTCCGGTTTATTATCTTTCATTATTAAGTCGTATTCCATTCTAGTTCAACTTCTGTTGTGACACGAGACCCCAATGGTCTCGCCTCGGTCCCTACTTACCGGAAAGGAATGGTACGGATGCACCCGACCATCTAACCTGCCAGGCTAGTCGCCGAGAACCTCCTAGACTCCCTTGGTCGTAGGCAGTAATGTCACCGCCCGTTCTCATACACTTGGGCCAACATATACATATAGGGTCGGTGGTCCTAATTACCGGTTTAATTGTTATAACATAACATAAACACACACCACCAAACACACAACAATGCCAATACATAAAATACGAGCTAAGTAAGTCCGGAGACTTACTTCGTCCCAAACGCTAACTCACACAACGCTCTCGCTTCCCTTGGGAAGAAGCACACAACCTGCTCACAACAAGGTATCCATAAAAACCCGCTCAACTCAAGACGTCTAGGACTTCTACACAAATGATCTACGCAGGATCATTTGACTCGCATTCTAGGACCGCATCCTAGAGTCTATCATAATCACCGTCAATAATGACGTAAAAGTCAACGAGGTCTAAACACGCTCATCACATTCTCCTAAGGTCCCAAAAGCCACTACTTGGCATTTCTTCTAAGTTATGCTAGTTCCAACCTATCATGATACTACTAAAACATAACTAGATCGAGATGAGATTATTAGCTCGAGGGAGAGGTTACTCACGGGACGTCAAAGGATGGGAGACGATCTATTAATGTCGATATGGATTCGGCCTTTATCGGGCTTCGGAACCTAGCATCAAAACTACACAATTTAGCTCATACGCTAAATTGATCAAAAAATATAATATATATAAAAATTTAAGATAAAATTCGTTTATAAAATCCGAGGTTAAAAACCGCTAACACATTTTCCGGGGCAAGTAAACATTTTCCAAACATATGGGTCATCAACCATAATTAAAACCCCCGGGCAATTTCCGACAAAAACCCAACAGAGGGTATAAATGCAACAAATCCAAAAATCTAGGTCAAAACTGTAATAACCAAAACTCTGGGTACAAACTGCAATTAACACAAAACTGAGGGGGCCGAAATTTAATTATACCAAAAGGGAGGGGGCCCGATTTAAATAGCCAAAAGGTTGTCCCAGGCCCGCGGCGGCGGCAAGGAGGACGCAGGCGCGGCAGGGGCTCCGGCCGGGAAGAAGGGTGGCTCCGTCGGTCCCGCTGGCGGCTGCAGGGGGTGGCGGCGGCCTCTAGCTCCGGCGAGGACAGTGCGGCGGGGAGGAGGACACGACTGTTCGACAGAGGCGGAAAGAGGCGAGGTGAAGGCGGGTAAGGCGTCTCCGACGACGGGCGTGTACACCTCAAATCCGCGGGACTCGGGGCGCTACGGGCGAGACCTCACAATGGGTCCCGACCCTTAGCCTGACAACAATTTCACCGGATCTTTCAACATGGCACAAATAAAGGCAAAACTCAAAACGTTTTAATGTATGCGGAAACCGAAAGTAAGAAGTACAAAGTGGAAACTCAGCCGAGTCCTCAAAACGATAGAACCTCAATACGAAAGTCTAAACATGCAACATCCAACTAGCGACATAAACAACATAAACCCAAAAACCGTCCCCGTCCTATAATGTACGGAGACCCCGGCTGTCCACTCCTCCACGTCACTTGGCGGCGTCCCTAACCTGCAAGTCATCTACAACCACGGTTTAAAACCGTTAGCTAATATTCTAAGCATGAGAATAACGATGAAGGCACAAACACATACATATCACATAAAATAAAACACGCAAGTCCCGTTTATTATCTTTTTATTACTTAGTCATATCCGTTCTAATTCAACTTCGGTTGTGACACGAGACCCCAATGGTCTCGCCTCGGTCCCTACTTACCGGCAAAGAATGGTACGGATGCATCCGCCCATCTAACCCGCCGGGCTAGTCGCCGAAAATCCCCTAGACCTCACTATGGGCTAGACAGTATTGTCACCGCCCGTTATCATACACTTGGGCCAAAATTACATATAAGGTCGGTGGTCCTATTTACCGGTTTAATAGTTATAACAAGTACATAAACACACACCACCAAACACAAATCATGCTAATACGTAAAATACGAGCTAAGTAAGTCCGGAGACTTACCTCGTCACCACACTCAAGTCACCACACTCTTGCTTCCTTAAGGAGGAAGCCCACAACCTGCTCACAAGAGATATGCATATCAATACATACTCACACTCAAGAAGTCTTAGATTTCACTCTAGTGATCTACGCAAGATCACCTAACCCTCAAACTAGGAATGCATCCTAGGTACCAAGTACTCATCACACTCTCAACACATGCAACAACCTACAACAGTCCATAATTCCACAAGAATAATCCTCAACCAAAGAGGCACAAGCTAGCCTAGAAGATCCATCATGCTCACATGCCACTATCCAACAATTCCATCGAGCCTTAAGGGCTCCTAGGTTCACAACCACTAAGTGGCATTCTCAAGCTACTCTAGGCCATCTAAGCATGCTACTACATGATTCAACAACAAATCTAAGGAATGAACGAAGGATGAAGGAGAGGAGGAACCTACTACCGAAGAAACACACTCGCGGAGTCAAGCTGGCGCCCCGGCGAAGGAGGAGCCGCCCCTGCAGAACCAGAGGCCGCCCCCAGCGGTGCTGTTGGCCGCACCCGCGGCGGAAGGAAGCCGCCCCCGCGGCGGTCTTGTCCTGGAGCCGGAGTCCGCTGCCGCCCCCGCGGCCATGCCGAGCCGCACCCGCGGCGGTGCTGGCCGCCCCTGCGGCGATGCTGGCCGCCCCTGCGGCTGTGCTGGTCCGCTCCCACGGCTGTGTTGAGCCGCCCCTGCGGCTGACCGCGCCCGCGGGCGTGATGATCCGCCCCTGCGGCCGTACTGCAGAACGTCGTCCTCTTCGTTTTCGATCGTGGATCCTTGGCTCCCAAGTGCTTCTTCTCTTGCTGGATCTTCTCCAAACACCCACCACTGGTCTTAGGCACCTCTCCTCGACCTAATCGAGCTAAGAACACATGCATGCAAGAATTTGAGGAAAACTTCTCAAAAGCTTCATCCATGGCAATGGATGAAGGAGGGAAGAAGAAGAAGGGAAAAACAGCAAGGAAGAGAGGGGAGGGAGAGGAAGAAGCTTACTAACAACCTGGAATCCTTTGCTGCAGTCCATACACAAGGATCCTCAACTAGATGGAAGAAGAGAAGAGAAGAGAGCCAAAAATGGAGAAGAGTTGAGTGTGTAAGAGAAAGTAACGTGAAAGAGAAAGAGAGGAGAGAGAGAGGGAAGGAGACAAGGCTGCCAAGATGGGACAACAACCATCTTGTCTTCTTTTGCCCGGAACGAGGGGTCGGAAATGACCCCTTGTCACTTCGACTCAGAACGAAAGGTCGGTACGCGGGAAAAAGGGAAAAAAACGACGAGTCGGCTCGGGATTTTCTTAGGAATAAATCCCGACACTCGGCATCTCGGACCTATGGGATAACCTACAAGGCGCTCTAAGTCCGGAATAAAATTAATAAAATTCCGGGCGTTACAGGGCGAAGGCAGGTGGCTCCCCCACAGTGTCAATGGCTTCCCCCGACGTGCTAAGGCGGGCGGCCGGCTTCCCGGCGGCAGTTGAGGCTCCCGGTTGTGTCCCAGTGAGCGAGGAGGGAGTTACAGTTGGGTGGTTGCCGGCGTAAGAGGGGGTGGTTGAGTACAGAGGGTGGAGGTGGCCGGCGGAAGGGTGAAGAAGGCACGGGGCGGGAGAAGAGCTGCAGGAGAAGGATATAGTAGAGGGAGAGAGGGAGATGAAGGAGGGTGCAGCGTGGGGAGGGGCCGAGGTATCCTGCACGGGGCGAGGGGTCGGCTGGATGCAGGGGACGGACGCAGGACGAGGGGTCGGGGCGGCACTCCTGCAGGCCTAGGCCGATAGGCGGGCGGGCGGACAGCTAGGTGGCAGCTCCAAAAAAAAGAAAGGAAAAAAAACAAAGAAGAAGAAGAGGAAAAGCGGCGGGAAAAAAGAAGGAAAAAAAGAAAAAGAAAAGAATAAATAAATAATTTAAAATAGGAGTAAGTAACCTGAAACCCGGAACCGGGAAAGTTTTGACTCGGGAAACTTTTCCGACGTTTTTACGAAAATAATAATACGGATATTCGAGAACGTATTCCAAACCGAATAAATACTCGGGAAAGATCCATAAAACGCTCTTAGTCGGGAATAAAATTCCCGGACATTACAAGAAACTTGGGCTGTTTCCAGTAATTAACCATTCAGGGGCAAAAATGCAAAGTACAGAAATATGGGTAAAAAACGTAAATTAAAAACTTGGGAGCTTTACTGTAATTATACCGAAAATTCAAGAGCCCCGATTAGGGTTTCAGAGGGCTGCGGCAGCCGGCTACGGCCTGGGTTCGTCCCGGCAAGGTGGCGGCTTCTCCTTCCCGGCAAGGTTCGTTCGATGGCGCCAGGGAGTCCTTGACGGCGAGAGAGGTGGCGATCTGCAGACGGCGGGGTTCGAGCAGGCCGGCACGGCGAGACCCGGCTCGGCGGTTGCAGCTGTTGCAGTTCCAGGTACGAGTGCGCTAGTCCGGCCGGTGTTGAAGAGCGAGGAACAGATCCGGGCGGCGGCTCTGGTTTCGCGAGGATAGGTCCGGGCGGGCTGGTGAGGCGGCGGTTGTCTTCTCCGGCACAAACGGCGGATCTCGGTGGGGTTCGACGCAGATCGGGTCTCGCGCACACCCGAGCGAAGGCACAACAGGCCGGGAGTGTTTCGCGCAAGGGCTCGGGTCTGGTGGTCCAACAAGAGATGGAGGGACGGACTGCAGAGGGCTCGGGGTGATTGGGCGTGACAATTCCGGTCCTCCCGGGTGGCGGCCGGTGTGCTGGTGGCCGGAATTGGACGGTCAATGGAAACAAGGTAAGGGTTAGGGTTTGGTGGTAGGTAGAAGACGATGAATAGTAACTCATCGGGAAAAGTGTTACGGTTTCTAACCAGCTATCTAAACTTTACGAGTCAATCCAAAACTCGATTTAATTTATTTATTAATTTATGTATTACCTTATTTATATTTATTTTTCCTCAAACAACTTGATCTCGATAAATTAAGAATCCGAATTAATCCAATTTAATTCGACCGTGAAAAATATGAAACCCAGTATTACAAAAAAAATCAATAGTTTAAAACTTTGCGTTTTATTGAAAAAATCAATAGTGCACGCAATTCTTGGAAAATCGAGAAATCTCAAAAACGTCGTATCCTTTGATCCAAAGAGCGTGAAACTTTTTTTTTACACGTTTTATGGTTTATAGAGTTTGTCCGATCAAAAAATTAATAGTTTAAAACTTTGCGTTTTATTGAAAAAGTTCAAAGGGGGTAGTACACGAAATTCTTGGAAAATCGAGAAACCTCAAAAACGTCGTATGCTTTGGTCCAAAGAACGTGAAACTTTTTTTGTAAACGTTTTATGGTTTATAGAGTGTGTCCGATCAAAAAATTCAATAGTTTAAAACTTTGCGTTTTATTGAAAAAGTTCAAAGAGGGTAGTACACGAAATTGTTAAAAAATCGATAAACCGCGTCATATCCATTGGTGCAAAGAGCGTGAAACTTTTTTAGTACACGTTTTATGGTTTATAGAGTGTGTCAGATCAAAAAAATCAATAGTTTAAAACTTTGCGTTTTATTAAAAAAGTTCAAAGGGGGTAGTACACGAAATCCTTGGAAAATCGATAAACCTCAAAAACCTCGTATCCTTTGGTCCAAAGGGCGTAAAACTTTTTTAGTACTCGTTTTATGGTTCATAGAGTGTGTCCGATCAAAAATTTCAATAGGTTAAAACTTTGCGTTTTATTGAAAAAGTTCAAAGGGGGTAGTACACGAAATTCATAGAAAATCGATAAACCTCAAAAACGTCATATCCATTGGTCCAAAGAGCGTGAAACTTTTTTAGTACACGTTTTATGGTTCATAGAGTGTGTCCGATCAAAAAAAGCAATAGTTTAAAACTTTGCGTTTTATTGAAAAAGTTCAAAGGGGGTAGTACACGAAATTCTTCGAAAATCGATAAAGATCAAAAACCTCGTATCCTTTGGTCGAAAGAGCGTGAAACTTTTTTTGTACAAGTTTTATGGTTTATAGAGTGTGTCCGATCAAAAAAATCAATTGTTTAAAACTTTGCGTTTTATTGAAAAAGTTCAAAGGGGTAGTACACGAAATTCTTGGAAAATCGATAAACCTCAAAAGTGTGGTATCCTTGGGTCCAAAGGGCGCGAAACTTATTTTCTACACATTTTATGGTTTATAGAGTGTGTCCGATAAAAAAAATCAATAGTTTAAATCTTTGCGTTTTATTGAAATAATTCAAAGGGGGTAGTACACGAAATTCTCGGAAAATCGATAAACCTCAAAAGTGTCGTATCCCTTGGTCCAAAGAGCGTGAAACTTTTTTGTACACGTTTTATGGTTTATAGAGTGTGTCCGATCAAAAAAATCAATAGTTTAAAACTTTGCGTTTTATTGAAAAAGTTCAAAGGGGGTAGTACACGCAATTTCTGGAAATTCGAGAAATCTCAATAAACGTCGTATCCTTTGGTCCAAAGAGCGTGAAACTTTTTTGTACACGTTTGATGGTATTTAGATTTTGTTCGAACAAAAAAATCAATAGTTTAAAACTTTGCGTTTGATTGAAAAAGTTCAAAGGGGGTAGTACACGAAATTCTCGGAAAATCGGTAAACCTCAAAAGCGTCGTATCCCGTGGTCCAAAGAGCGTGAAACTTTTTTAGTACACGTTTTATGGTTTATAGAGTGTGTCCGATCAAAAAAATCAATAGTTTAAAACTTTGCGTTTTATTGAAAAAGTTCAAAGAGGTTAGTATACAAAATTTTCAATAAAATCGGTGAAGATCAAAAGCGTGGTATCCGTTGGTCCAAAGAGAGTGAAACTTTTGTTATAAACGTTTTATGGTTTATAGAGTGTGTCCGATCAAAAAAATCAATAGTTTAAAACTTTGAGTTTTATTGAAAAAGTTCAAAGGGGGTAGTACACGCAATACTTGGAAATTCGAGAAACCTCAAAAAGGTCGTATCCCTTGGTCCAAAGAGCGTGAAACTTTTTTTGTACACGTTTTATGGTTTATAGAGTGTGTCCCATCAAAAAATCGATAGAGATCAAAAACCTCGTATCCTTTGATTCAAAGGGGGTAGTTTAAAACTTTTTTTTTACACGTTTTATAGTTTAAAACTTTGAGTTTTGCGTTTTATTGAAAAAGTTCAAAGGTGGTAGTACACGAAATTCTTCGAAAATCGATAGAGATCAAAAACCTCGTATCCTTTGAATCAAAGAGCGTGATACTTTTTTTTGTACACGTTTTATGGTTTATAGAGTGTGTCCGATCAAAAAAATCAAATGTTTAAAACTTTGCGTTTTATTGAAAAAGTTCAAAGGGGGTAGTACACGCAATTCTTGGAAAATCGATAAACCTCCAAAACGTTGTATCCTTTGGTCCAAAGAGCGTGAAACTTTTTTAGTACACGTTTTATGGTTTATAGAGTGTGTCCGATCAAAAAAATCAATAGTATAAAACTTTGCGTTTTATTTAAAAAGTTCAAAGGGGTAGTACACGAAATTCTTGGAAAATCGATAAACCTCAAAAGCGTGGTATCCTTTGGTCCAAAGGGTGGGAAACTTATTTTCTACACATTTTATGGTTTATAGAGTGTGTTCGATCAAAAAATCAATAGTTTAAATCTTTGCGTTTTATTGAAAATGTTTAAAGGAGGTAGTACACGAAATTCTCAGAAAATCGATAAACCTCAAAAGCGTCGTATCCCTTGGTCCAAAGAGCGTGAAACTTTTTTTGTACATGTTTTATGGTTTATAGAGTGTGTCCGATCAAAAAAATCAATAGTTTAAACCTTTGCGTTTTATAGAAAAAGTTCAAAGGGGGTAGTACACGAAATTTTCAATAAAATCGATGAAGATCAAAAACCTCGTATCCGTTGGTCCAAAGAGCGTGAAACTTTTGTTATGCACGTTTTATGGTTTATAGAGTGTGTCTGATCAAAAAAATCAATAATTTAAAACTTTGCGTTTTATTGAAAAAGTTTAAAGGGGTTAGTACACGCAATACTTGGAAAATCGAGAAACCTCAAAAACGTCGTATCCCTTGGTCCAAAGAGCGTGAAACTTTTTTTGTACACGTTTTATGGTTTATAGAGTTTGTTCGATCAAAAAAAATCAATAGTTTAAAACTTTGCGTTTTATTGAAAAAGTTCAAAGGGGGTAGTGCACGAAATTCTTGGAAAATCGAGAAACCTCTAAAACGTCGTATCGTATGGTCCAAAGAGAGTGAAACTTTTTTTGTACAAGTTTTATAGTTTACAGAGTTTGTCCGATCAAAAAAATCAATAGTTTAAAACTTTGCGTTTTATTGAAAAAGTTCAAAGGGGGTAGTACACGAAATTTTTAAAAAATCGATAAACCTCAAAAACGTTATATCCATTGGTCCAAAGAGCGTGAAACTTTTTAAGTACACGTTTTATGGTTTATATAGTGTGTCCGATCAAAAAAATCAATAGTTTAAAACTTTGCGTTTTATTGAAAAAGTTCAAAGGGAGTAGTACACGAAATTTTCAATAAAAACGATGAAGATCAAAAACCTCGTATCCGTTGGTCCAAAGCGCGTGAAACTTTTGTTATACACGTTTTATGGTTTATAGAGTGTGTCCGATCAAAAAAATATATAGTTTAAAACTTTGCGTTTTATTGAAAAAGTTCAAAGAGGGTAGTACACGCTATTCTTGGAAAATCGAGAAACCTCAAAAACGTCGCATCCTTTGGTCCAAAGAGCGTGAAACTTTTTTTGTGCACGTTTTATGGTTTATAGAGTTTGTCCGATCAGAAAAATCAATAGTTTAAAACTTTGCGTTTTATTGAAAAAGTTCAAAGGGGGTGGTATTACACGCAATTCTTGGAAAATCGAGAAACCTCAAAAACGTCGTATCCTTTGGTCCAAAGAGCGTGAAACTTATTTTCTACACGTTTTATTGTTCATAGAGTGTGTCCGATCAAAAAAATCAATAGTTTAAATCTTTGCGTTTTATTGAAAAAGTTCAAAGGGGGTAATACACGAAATTCTTAAAAAATCGATATACCTCAAAAGCGTCGTATCCCTTGGTCCAAAGAGCGTGAAACTTTTTTGTACACGTTTTATGGTTTATAGAGTGTGTCCGATCAAAAAAATCAATAGTTTAAAACTTTGCGTTTTATTGAAAAAGTTCAAAGGAGGTAGTACACGAAATTTTCAATAAAAACGATGAAGATCAAAAACCTCGTATCCGTTGGTCCAAAGCGCGTGAAACTTTTGTTATACACGTTTTATGGTTTATAGAGTGTGTCCAATCAAAAAAATCAATAGTTTAAAACTTTGTCTTTTATTGAAAAAGTTTAAAGGGGGTAGTACACGCAATTCTTGGAAAAAATCGAGAAACCTCAAAAACGTCGCATCCTTTGGTCCAAAGAGCGTGAAACATTTTTATGTACACGTTTTGATGGTTTATAGAGTTTGTCCGATCAGAAAAATCAATAGTTTAAAACTTTGCGTTTTATTGAAAAAGTTCAAAGGGGGTAGTACACGAAATTCTTGGAAAATCGATAAACCTCAAAAACCTTGTATCTTTTGGGCCAAAGGGCGTCAAACTTTTTTAGTACTCGTTTTATGTTTCATATAGTGTGTCCGATCAAAAATTTCAATAGGTTAAAACTTTGCGTTTTATTGAAAAAGTTCAAAGGGGTAGTACACGAAATTCTTAGAAAATCGATAAACCTCAAAAACGTCATATCCATTGATCCAAAGAGCGTGAAAATTTTTTAGTACACGTTTTATAATTCATAGAGTGTGTCCGATCAAAAAAAGCAATAGTTTAAAACTTTGCGTTTTATTGAAAAAGTTCAAAGGGGGTAGTACACGAAATTCTTCGAAAATCGATAGAGATCAAAAACCTCGTATCCTTTGATTCAAAGAGCGTGATACTTTTTTTTGTACATGTTTTATGGTTTAGAGAGTGTGTCCGATAAAAAAAATCAATTGTTTAAAACTTTGCGTTTTATTGAAAAAGTTCAAAGGGTACCTACACGAAATTCTTGGAAAATCGATAAACCTCAAAAGCGTGGTATCCTTTGGTCCAAAGGGCGTGAAACTTATTTTCTACACGTTTTATTGTTCATAGAGTGTGTCCGATCAAAAAAATCAATAGTTTAAATCTTTGCGTTTTATTGAAAAAGTTCAAAGGGGGTAGTACACGAAATTCTCGGAAAATCGATAAACCTCAAAAGCGTCGTATTCCTTGGTCCGAAGAGCGTGAAACTTTTTTTGTACACGTTTTATGGTTTATAGAGTGTGTTCGATCAAAAAAATCAATAGTTTAAAACTTTGTGTTTTATTGAAAAAGTTCAAAGGAGGTAGTACACGAAATTTTCAATAAAAACGATGAAGATCAAAAACCTCGTATCCGTTGGTCCAAAGCGCGTGAAACTTTTGTTATACACGTTTTATGGTTTATAGAGTGTGTCCGATCAAAAAAATCAATAGTTGAAAACTTTGCGTTTTATTGAAAAAGTTCAAAGGGTAGTACACGCAATACTTGGAAATTCGAGAAACCTCAAAAAGGTCGTATCCCTTGGTCCAAAGAGCGTGAAACTTTTTTTGTACACGTTTTATGGTTTATAGAGTGGGTCCGATCAGAAAAATCAATAGTTTAAAACTTTGCGTTTTATTGAAAAAGTTCAAAGGGGGTAGAACACGAAATTCTTGGAAAATCGATAAACCTCCAAAACGTCGTATCCTTTGGTCCAAAGAGCGTGAAACTTTTTTAGTACACGTTTTATGGTTTATAGAGTGTGTCCGATCAAAAAAATCAATAGTATAAAACTTTGCGTTTTATTTAAAAAGTTCAAAGGGGTAGTACACGAAATTCTTGGAAAATCGATAAACCTCAAAAGCGTGGTATCCTTTGATCCAAAGGGCGGGAAACTTATTTTCTACACATTTTATGGTTTATAGAGTGTGTCCGATCAAAAAAATCAATAATTTAAATCTTTGCGTTTTATTGAAAAAGTTCAAAGGGGGTAGTACACGAAATTTTCGGAAAATCGATAAACCTCAAAAGCGTCGTACCCCTTGGTCCAAAGAGCGTGAAACTTTTTTTGTACACGTTTTATGGTTTATAGAGTGTGTTCGATCAAAAAAAATCAATAGTTTAAAACTTTGTGTTTTATTGAAAAAGTTCAAAGGAAGTACACGAAATTTTCAATAAAAACGATGAAGATCAAAAACCTCGTATCCGTTGGTCCAAATCGCGTGAAACTTTTGTTATACACGTTATATGGTTTATAGAGTGTGTCCGATCAAAAAAATCAATAGTTGAAAACTTTGCGTTTTATTGATAAAGTTCAAAGGGGGTAGTACAAGCAATTCTTGGAAAATCGAGAAACCTCAAAAACGTCGCATCCTTTGGTCCAAAGAGCGTGAAACTTTTTTTTTACACGTTTTATGGTTTATAGAGTTTGTCCGATCAAAAAAATCAATAGTTTAAAACTTTGCGTTTTATTGAAAAAGTTCAAAGGGGTTGGTACACGAAATTCTTGGATAATCGATAAACCTCCAAAATGTCGTATCCTTTGGTCCAAAGAGCGTGAAACTTTTTTAGTACACGTTTTATGGTTTATAGAGTGTGTCCGATCAAAAAAATCAATAGTATAAAACTTTGCGTTTTATTTAAAAAGTTCAAAGGGGGTAGTACACGAAATCCTTGGAAAATCAATAAACCTCAAAAACGTCGTATCCTTTGGTCCAAAGGGCGTAAATTTTTTTGGTACTCGTTTTATGGTTCATAGAGTGTGTCTGATCAAAAATTTCAATAGGTTAAAACTTTGCGTTTTATTGAAAAATTTCAAAGGGGGTAGTACACGAAATTCTTAGAAAATCGATAAATCTCAAGAACGTCAGATCCATTGGTCCAAAGAGCGTGAAACTTTTTTAGTACACGTTTTATGGTTTATAGAGTGTGTCCGATCAAAAAAAGCAATAGTTTAAAACTTTGCGTTTTGTTGAAAAAGTTCAAAGGGGGTAGTACACGAAATTCTTGGAAAATCGATAAAGATTAAAAACCTCGTATCCTTTGGTCCAAAGAGCGTGAAACTTTTTTTGTACACGTTTTATGGTTTATAGAGTGTGTCCGATCAAAAAAATCAATAGTTTAAAACTTTGCGTTATATTGAAAAAGTTCAAAGGGGGTAGTACATGTAACACCCCAAATCCGCGGGACTCGGGGCGCTACGGGAGAGACCTCACAATGGGTCCCGACCATTAGCTTGACAACAATTTCACCGGACCTTCCAACAAGGCACAAATAAAGGCAAAACTCGAAAACGTTTATAATGTATGCGGAAACCGAAAAGTAAGAAACTACAACTTGGAGACTCAGCCAAGTCCTCAAAACAACATAATCTGATATGGAAACATAAACCGTACGACAACATCCATAAACAAGGACATGAAAAATGACTCAAAACATCCCCGTCCTATAATGTACGGAGACCCCGGCTGCCCACTCCTCCACCTCACTCGGCGGCATCCCTAACCTGCAAGTCAGCTACACAACGGTTTTAAACCGTTAGCTCATATTCTAGGTATTAGAAAAGCGGTGAAGGCACAAACACATCCATACACAAAACATAAATCACACAAGTCCGGTTTATTATCTTTTATTATTAAGTCGTATTCCATTCTAGTTCAAATTCTGTTGTGACACGAGACCCCAATGGTCTCGCCTCGGTCCCTACTTACCGGCAAGGAATGGTACGGATGCACCCGACCATCTAACCTACCGGGCTAGTCGCCGAGAACCTCCTAGACTCCCTTGGTCATAGGAAGTGATGTCACCGCCCGTTCTCATACACTTGGGCCAACATATACATATAGGGTCGGTGGTCCTAATTACCGGTTTAATTGTTATAACATAACATAAACACACACCACCAAACACACAACAATGCCAATACATAAAATACGAGCTAAGTAAGTCCGGAGACTTACCTCGTCCCAAACGCTAACTCACAAAACGCTCTCGCTTCCCTTGGGAAGAAGTATACAACATGCTCGCAACAAGATATCCATCAAAACCCGCTCAACTCAAGAAGTCTAGGACTTCTACACAAATGATCTACGCAAGATTATTTGACTCTCATTCTAGGACCGCATCCTAGAATCTATCATACTCACAGTCCAGAACAACATAAGAGCCTACGAGGTCTAACACGTTCAATACACTCTCCTAAGGTCCCAAAAGCCACTACATGGCATTCACTCTATGTTATGCTAGATCCAACCTAACATGATACTACTAAACATAACTAGATCGAGGTAAGATCATTAGCTCGAGGGAGAGGGTACTCACGTGACGTCAAAGGATGGGAGATGATCTATGGATGTCGATATGGATTCGTTGGCCTTTATCGGGCTTCAGAACCTAGCACCAAAACTACACAAATTTAGCTCATACGCTAAATTTGATCATAAAATATAATATATAGAAACCTACGAGGTCTAACACGTTCAACACACTCTCCTAAGGTCCCAAAAACCACTACATGGCATTCACTCTATGTTATGCTAGATCCAACCTAACATGATACTACTAAACATAACTAGATCGAGGTAAGATCATTAGCTCGAGGGAGAGGGTACTCACGTGACGTCAAAGGATGGGAGATGATATTTGGATGTCGATATGGATTCGTTGGCCTTTATCGGGCTTCAGAACCTAGCACCAAAACTACACAAATTTAGCTCATTCACTAAATTTGATCATAAAATATAATATATAGAAACCTAAGGTAAAACTCGTTTATAAAAGCCAAAGTTAAAATCCCGTAATTAAAACTAGGTTTGAAATTCGTAAATATCATTTTTGGAAAAAAAATATGTAAAACTATAAAACCGGGCCATTTCTGTAAATTGAAAGATGGGCTAAAATCGGTAATTAAACTAATCAGAGGGCTTATATGTTAAAACACCAAAATAAGGGCCATAAATGTAAATAAGAGCTTTGGACGGTTTTGTGCAAATATACCATAAATGAGGGAGGCCCGATTGTAAATAGAGGGGAAGCTCGACCGAGTTCTTCTACGCAGGGCGTGGATGCCAGTGGCTCCAACAGGGGCTTCCTCCGCTGGTTCTGGCCCAGTGGCGAGCCTCCTTCCGGTGGTGGTGGCTCCCGATGCGTCTCCGACGACTTCGTCCCAGAGAAGAGGGGGACAACGGAGGCTCGCGGCCTTCGCCTGTCTTCTGGTTCCGGTCACAAGCGATGGCGAGGCTGCGGCGGTTGTTCCAGTGGTGTTGACAACCAGAGGGAGAAGAGGAAATGGTGGAGTGATGGTGGTGCAGGGAGGTAGAGATGCCGAGGTTGCAGAGGTTTCCCGATGATAAGGAGAGATCGAAGAGAGGAGGAGAAGGAGATAGAGGTGGTGGTGGTTAACCGAGAAGTGGCCGGGAGGACGGTGGCTGGAGAATGGTGGCAGTGGAGGAAATGAGAGGAGAGGTTTGGGAGGAGAGTGAGAGGGAGTGATGGACTGGTGGTTGCAGACCTGGAGCGGGGAAGAGGACAGTGAACAGAGAGAGATCGAGGGGTCGGCTAGAGGGTAGAGTAGCGGGGAGGTGAGAGGCTAGAAGAAGGGGAGGGATGCAGAGCTTGGACCTAGGCAAGCTGTCGGGTGGCTAAGTGCAGAGGCAGCTGGGCGGGAGAATAAAAAAAAAGAAAAGGAATAAAGAAACAAATAAATAATTTAAAATAGGAATAAGTAACCCGAAACCGGAACCGGAAATGTTTTGACTCGGGAAACTTTCCCGACGTTCTTACGAAAATAATAAAACGGAAATACGTGAACGTATTCCAAACCGAAAAAGAAACTCGGGAAATATCCGTAAAACGCTCTTAGTCCGGAATAAATTCCCGGACGTTACAGTACACGAAATTCTTGGAAAATCGATAAACCTCAAAAGCGTGGTGTCCTTTGGTTCAAAGGGCGTGAAACTTATTTTCTACACGTTTTATAGTTTATAGAGTGTGTCCGAAGAGTGTGAAACTTTTTTTGTACACGTTTTATGATTTATAGAGTGTGTCCGATCAAAAAAATCAATAGTTTAAAACTTTGCGTTTTATTGAAAAAGTTCAAAGGGGGTAGTACACGAAATTTTCAATAAAATTGATGAAGATCAAAAACCTCGTATCCGTTGGTTCAAAGAGCGTGAAACTTTTTTTATACACGTTTTATGGTTTATAGAGTGTGTCCAATCAAAAAAATCAATAGTTTAAAACTTTGCGTTTTATTGAAAAAGTTCAAAGGGGTTAGTACACGAAATTCTTGGAAAATCGATAAACATCAAAAATGTCGTATCCTTTGGTCCAAAGAGCGTGAAACTTATTTTCTACACGTTTTATGGTTCATAGAGTGTGTCCGATCAAAAAATTCAATTGTTTAAAACTTTGCGTTTTATTGAAAAAGTTCAAAGGGGCAGTACACGAAATTCTTGGAAAATCGATAAAACCTCAAAAGCGTGGTATCCTTTGGTCCAAAGGGCGTGAAACTTATTTTCTACACGTTTTATGGTTTATAGAGTTTGTCCGATCAAAAAAATCAATAGTTTAAAACTTTGCGTTTTATTGAAAAAGTTCAAAGCGGGGGGGGTAGTACACAAAATTCTTAAAAAATCCATAAACCTCAAAAACGTCATATCCATTGGTCCAAAGAGCGTGAAACTTTTTTAGTACACGTTTTATGGTTTATAGAGTATGTCCGATCAAAAAAATCAATAGTTTAAAACTTTGCGTTTTATTGAAAAAGTTCAAAGGGGGTAGTACACGAAATCCTTGGAAAATCGATAAACCTCAAATACGAAACTTAAACCGTACGACATAAACCACAAAACACACAACCGAGTCCTCAAAGCACACAACTCCAATACGAAACTTAAACCGTACGACATAAACCACAAAACAAAGAAGTAACCTAAAATATCCCCGTCCTATAATGTACGGAGACCCCGGCTGTCCACTCCTCCGCCTCACTCGGCGGCATCCCTAACCTGCATGTCATCTACACAAACGGTTTAAAACCGTTAGCTAATATTCTAGGCATTAGAAAAGCGGTGAAGGCACAAACACATACATAGCACATAACATAAAACACGCAAGTCCCGTTTATTATCTTTTTATTACTTAGTCAAATCCCGTTCTAATTCAACTTCGGTTGTGACACGAGACACAAGTGGTCTCGCCTCGGTCCCTACTTACCGGCAAAGAATGGTACGGATGCATCCGCCCATCTAACCCACCGGGCTAGTCGCCGAGAATCCCCTAGACCTCACTATGGGCTAGGCAGTATTGTCACCGCCCGTTATCATACATGATGCGCCCTTGACCACCATGACCGCGGATGAAGAGGACGATGCTTTGCGGGTTCGCTCCGATGGACCGCTCACTCGTTCCCGAGCCAAAGCCATCGCCCAAGCTACCAGCTCAATCATCCGACGCACCGTCACATCACTTGGACCCGTTAGTGGCATGCCATGTCACCACTCCACCATGGCATAGGCTTCCGGCGCCACGTCATCAAGCTAGCAAATATTATTATTATTATATTTTTCATTTTAAATAATAATAGACTTTAATTTTCGGAACATTAATTCCGGAACTTAATTCCGTGAGTTAATTTCCGGCATTGATAGTCTAGACCTTTGGTTTCGGGAGTTGCCCCGACTTTATTTCCCGCATTTATTTCCGTCATTCAATTTCCGACTTTTGGTGTAGCCTTCACCCACTATATAAGGGATGCTTGGCTTCACTTGTAAATCATGTCTAATATTATCAAGTTATTTGAAGGAAAATCCTCTCTCTTGATTTGGGCATCACTTCCTCTTCAATCCCCTCAAAGTTCTTCCTTGGATCAAGTCTTAGATCCAAGAACTCACCTTCGAGGATTCTTCTAAAGAATCAAACCCTAAAATCCATTACAACGTTTGCTCGATCTCTCTAGATCGAATCAAACCTTCGCTTCCGCATCCATTTCAAATCGCTTCCGCCTTACCAAACTTCTTTCAAAGTTCTCAATTGCACATAAACAAGGAGTAGTTGAAGCTCTAGCTTGGTCTAGATCCGGCGTTCGTTCTTCAAAGATTCCAAGGACGCATCAAATTGGCATCAGAGCAAAGGGATCGAAGCTAAGTTCTCTTTACTCTTGTTTTTTGTGCGTTATATTTTTATCCTTCTTTTCCTTTGTTGTTCTTCCCTTCTTGAAGATCTTCAACTTGTTCTTCGTGTTCTTCGAAGTTTTCTTGGAATTTTTTTTTTCTTTTTTCTCACCAAACAAATTTAGGAGATAGTTGGTTTGCCATCAAACCATCTATCAAAAACAATTTGTTCTTCAACCGACCCAATCCGACAAGTTTGTTAATCGATTTTACCAAATTTCTTGGAATTTTTTTGTTAACAAATTCGGATATCTTGCATTTTGATATTCAAACAAAAACAAAAATCAAAACTCTTCAACAAAGCGGACTTGTTTCCAAAGTGTTTCATCTCTTGCATCAAAAAAGTTGCAAAGTTCAAAAAAAAAATAAAATACAAAGTGAAAAGACGTCCGGCAAACCGGTCCATCCGAAAAATCGGATTTTACAAAACGGTCAAAGACCGAAAGCAAGCAAAGCTTGCCGAGTGAACAATCCGTCCATCTTCTGTCTCTCCATTTTCTTACATACGTGCAAAATATCACTTGTTTATTTGTGTGAATTGGTTCAAATTTTGTTGGATTTGCCTACCTTGCTTAACCGCCAAACGGCCTTCCCAAAAGTAGAACCTTAACGCACTTGAACTTGGGTAACGTTGACTTAATTCGTCACCTTGCTCATTTGATTGCTTGCATTTGTTTGTATTCATTTGGAATCATGACTAACGTGGATATAGAAAACTCACAGGATGCTCGTGAACGAGAAAATGCCTCCTTATCCGAGGAAGTTGTTAGTCTAAAGCAACAAATGGAGGAGATGAGGGCACAACTTTTGGCCCTTACGACCACTCCACGCCCCGGCCCAAATCCAAATGACACCATGGTCGAGACTTCCACGTCCGACGCTCGTCGGAAGGGCAAAGGTCTTTTGGGAACCGACCCGTATCAAGGTCTTAGGCTTGCATCAGTCATCGAAAGCCAAACTCAACAAGACGGCAGGCACCACCTCAATTAGACCGAGAACAATAATGGCCCGACTCCGGATGATCTACTTTATGTAGATACAATGGATCGGAACAAGCGCTTCGAGCGCAATCGTAAACGGTACGGATCGCCCCCACCTTTATCTAATGCACATAATACTAACCGTCCCATACAGGAAGAATATCGGCACACCAATCAACAAGATCGTCATCCTCGACGTTCCGGTAATGATCGATATGAGCAACGCCACCAACGACGTAGCCGGCGTTCATCATACCGCGACTATGATGAGTATGACGAGAGGGACGATTTTGATGAGTTCTCCGACGATGAAGCCAACTTGGAACGGGTGGCTCATGTCCGTCCATGGCACCCACCCGTCCGAGATCCATTTGAGAACCAAGACCGAGGAGAAGAATGGTTGCCTCCTCCTAACCCACCAAGGCATGCACATCAACGAGCCCATCATGATGATATGCCACCGCCCCGCCCGGATCCCTACAAAGCTCGTAGGGAAGGTAAAGTTAAATTTCCAATATTTTATGGGGAATATGATCCTTGTGTGTTTCTTGATTGGGCACAGGACATGAAAAGGGCTTTGAAGCATTGCCACTATGAGGAGTACGAGAAGATCGAAGCGGCAACCTTGTACTTTGAAGGCGATGCAAAATCTTGGTGGAACCGGTATGAACACGTCCGTGAAAACCGAGGATGGGAACCGGTTGCGACGTTTGATCAACTGATCTACGTCATGACAAAGAAGTATGTCCCCGACGACTTCAAAAATGATATGCGGATGCAAATTGCCGAGCTCCAACAAGGCAAACTCACTCCGGTGGCCTACTTGGCCAAGCTCGAGGACATGCATATGAAGGCCGGCATCTCGGCCTCGCCCTCCGCCTTACGCACCAAGTTCATGAGTGGCCTCAATCCATCAATCCGACGACCCCTTGAGATCGTTCCATATAGGGACTTGGGAGCTTTGTGTCATGCGGACATGAAGCTTCACAAGCAACAACAAGAGACTCCAAAATACTCAAGGTATAACTCCTCTCCAAATCAATACACTTATTCTACTAACACCCGTGCTCGAGATGTATCTAGTTATCAAGAGTCCGGCGCCACCAAAGGAACCCAACGGATGGTCCAATC
Source organism: Fagopyrum tataricum (assembly GCA_002319775.1). Taxonomy (NCBI): domain Eukaryota; kingdom Viridiplantae; phylum Streptophyta; class Magnoliopsida; order Caryophyllales; family Polygonaceae; genus Fagopyrum; species Fagopyrum tataricum. The sequence continues at coordinate 2,053 of CM008283.1, read as the reverse complement.
CACCCGACAAGCGGATACCGAGAGGGCACCACAACGTGGTCCCAATGTCCCGGCACAAGTGCCTCCCGCCCGCACCCCTCAAGGACCTCCACCGGCAGCACGGCCAAGGGAGCCCGTGTGTTATAAATATAGCGGATTCGGTCACGTCCAACGTGATTGCCCGAACACAAAGCGTGTGTTGTTTGCCAATCCCTCATATGAAGATGAGGAAGATGAAGAAGAGGGCGATATCATCATAGAGGATGACCAAGACGCCGACCCCTACTACGGCATGGAACCATGCGACGAACAAATGGCTTGCGGCCCGGCACAACCCGGTCAGTTCGCCCTTGTATCTCGTAGAATTTTAGCCGTTAAGGAATTTGTCCCTATTGACCAACGCGAGAATCTCTTTCACTCTCGTTGTTTGGTCAATAACACTAGTCTCTCTCTCATAATTGATGGGGGTTCTTGTTGTAATATTATCAACGAAAAAGTGGTAAAACACTTTAAGTTGCCTACAACCCCCCACCCAACACCTTATGGAATCCAATGGATTTCCGATAAGGCGTGTGACACCGTCACACGACAAGCTTGGGTGACGTTTTCCATAGGCGGCTATGTTGATAAGATCCTTTGTGATGTTATCAAGATGGACGCCACACATGTATTATTAGGACGACCATGGAAATTCGATCGCCGTACATTCCATGATGGTTATCTTAATAGATACATGTTCCAATATAATGGAAAACGGGTCACATTGTTGCCTATGACTCCACATGAAATATTAATTGATTATGCGGAACGGAAGAGGCAACAAACCATTGATGAGACCACTACGCCGGCAACATCGGACCCTCCTAGGAGTCCTTCCGATGTTGTGGGTGCTAGTACTTCCGGATCCCGGAACACCGCCTCTAGTAACCGTGCTATTGAGTCTAGAGGTAGTAAAGGAAGCATCGTCCCAACGAATGCAACTTTACCATCTCCGGAACCAATAATCAAAGGCCGGTGACTGGCTAAAAGTCGTTATGCCAAATCAAAGTAAATTCCTAAGGTACAAACTATAACAAGTATAGCAGGCAAGTTAGGGTCGAACCCACAGGGAAACAGAAACAATTGTAAGAGCAAGTAATATTACTCAAAAGTAACCAATTAAAGGGGGAGTTTTGTGTGTAAAAAAAAATATTGACAGAACAAGTTGCAAGTAGCAGTTGCGAACATATGAAGGAAAAGTATTACACCAGGTAATTATCCACACAACAATTGAGATGGAAGATCATCGTATTCTATGAATCTCAAGTTCTAAAGTCCAGTAATTGTTCTCAATCCAGATCGTGTAATAGCTTTTAGTCCTACCAGTCCTAAAAGCACTTATCACCAAAATACAAAGGAAGACCTTCACCAAGTAATAAGGCAATAGCATTCAACCATGGATTATAAAGAGATACAAGCGATTATAACAACCCGTTAAAATAACATGCAATCGAATCCCCTTCACAATCCCACACAAGCAACCCGCTTATGATTATTGTATTTGCTACAACGGATCTACAACCCCAAACCTGGAGTTGTAAACCCTAGCGATTTGACTAGTATTGATAAACCTAGGCGATCAATCCAGATGAACCAATAATAAACAATTAAGCAATAAGCACAGGAGATCGAGACAATTAACAAAAGACGAACAAGAGTAGAATACTCACAACCGATTCAATTGAGGGCTTCAAAAACCAAGTGTAACAAAGGAGAGTTAGTTCTCCATAGGGTTTGTGAGGAGAAAGGGAAAAGAAAATACGTCTCTGGAATTCTCTTGATCCCTCTAAAACGAGACAGTAAAACTCTATTTAAAAAGTTCTAAAACTATCGACTTTACATAAAGTCGATGTGGGATAAGAATACGTCTTCAGGGACCGACGCGGGCGCGCCAATGAAAGTCTGCCACTTCTTCTCTGAAGCAACGGCGCGGGCGCGCCAGATATCAGCGCGGGCGCGCCAGTGCTGATTTTATCTCTGCAGCTTGGCCGCGTCGATCTTCAACGCAGGTACTTCTCCTAGCAGCGCGGGCGCG